>LKTO01000287.1:0-65597 GCA_001399465.1 Hymenoscyphus scutula | reverse complement strand
CTAGAAGACAAGCTGTCTACTCTAGACTTTGACTCAGCAGTTATAAGTCTAAAGGAGACAGAACAACGCCTGAAATCCAGGAGCCAGGGCCCAGATGAGACAGCACTTGCGGCCAAGGACCAACCATGGAAGCGGCGGAAGGTGCAAGGCACAAAGAGGCTTGTAAATGGAGGGGGCCATGGAGTACAGAAGAGCAAGAAGCGCAAAGGCACTTGCTATTGCTGTGGAGAGGAAGGGCACTTTAAGACTGAGTGTCCTGTCTGGCTCCAGACGATTGAAGGGAAGGCTTTTGCTAAGCGAGCAAAGAGCGCCTCTACAGGCTCTTTGCCTACGCCAGAATAGCAATCACAGGACCAGCCAGTATGGGACGAAGAAGTCATGCTTGCCTCAGACCTAACCGAAGACGTACCAACAGACGTCTGCTGGGGAGCTCTTACAGGAGGTTTTGACAAGAGCCAGGTAGCCTGGGTGATTGACTCAGGGGCTACACGCCATATGACGTACGCCAGAGACGTATTTACTGAGTTTTTAGAACTCAAGGTCCCTCGAGTAGTTAAGACTACAAGCGGCGGCTTAATACACGGGACAGGAATAGGGAATGTCAGTATACAGGTCTTTACAGACAGTTTACAGACTCAAACGCTTGCTCTTACGGACGTACTATACGTGCCTGAGCTGGCTGGTAGCCTGATTTCAGTCCCTCAGTTACAGGACAAAGGCATTCTAGTATAGACAACCGACAGTACGAACAAGCACGCTATAACTCTTACTAAGGAAGTATATCAAGTGCTATTTAAGCGAGATTTGGGTATTACTTTTATTATATAGGTTCAAGCTACTATTTAAGAGAATCGGCGCATATTAGTATATAAGGAGAAGTATAATAGTACTTATATTCGTCGCTAGTAGAATAATCGTCGATCTCGCTTAAGGTGTTACGAAAGAATAAAGAGAAGAGGTTATCGTCATCTACTACTATAGAAGAATTATTTATAGATACTACTACTAAATTTATAGAACGATATTCCTTCTAGAGATTAAGTACTAACTCTCTAACGCCTTTTTAAAGTATATTATTCTAGTACTTGTCGATATACTACTATTTAAGGCGTAGATATAATATAAGTACTATAGTATATACTAGTGAATCGTTAGATAATTAATAATATTTCTTAAGCTTCTTCTAGCTAGAATTAAATATCTAAGAGAGTATAGAATCGCTCTTAAATTTAGCCTTTCTACGCTTAAAGGCTAAGAGATAATAATTAAAGGCGAGAAGTACTTACGAAAGAGTTAAATACTCGCTCTTAAGAGCTTTAGTAGTATTCTTAAATTACTTTAAAAATTTACTAATAACTTATATAATCTACTACTTGTTATTAGATAATATATCCTTCTTATTATACTAAAAGTCTTCCTTTTTATTAGAAGGATATTTAATAAAGTAAAGAAGTAAATAATCCTTATAAATAAGTATACTTTCTAATATATTATACTAAGAATTCTAGCGTGTACTATTATCTCTTTTAAGCTATAATCTTATAATTTCTTTATATACTATAAGCCTTAGAATACTTCTTTATATATATATAACGATATTATATAGCTTACTAAGAGGTCTAACTTTATACTAGTTTTTAATATTTTTAAGAGTTGTTTTATATATGTCTAGTTACTTAATATCGTTAGAATTAAGAGTATCTTTATTCGTATAAAAGAGGAAGGATTATATAGTAAGGTTAATTATATAGTCTATATAACATATATAATACTTAAGAGTAGTATAGTTTAGCATTCGAAATTTAAGGCGTATTTCTATAGAATAGGAAATAATTAGTAAGTAGAACGATAGTATAGATTTAGTATATACTTATCTATAAGAAGTATATTATAGTATCGTTGTTTAATACGTTATCTATCTAAAAGTAGTCTAAATTCTATATAAACCTCTAATTCTCTAAAACCTTAATAATTACCTCTCTAAGATACTCGCTAGTATATAACTCTTTAAGACCTTTAAGTACTAAAACTACTAAATAGAGCTTACTATCCGCGCCTATAAAGTAACCTAGTATACTAAATATTATAAGATAGTTTAGTAAGCTCTAGTAATTATAGGATATATAAATCTTTAAGCGTGTAGTATCGAGAAGTTAGCGGATTTATATCTTTTAGATCTTATACTAATTCTAGATCTAGCTATAGATAGTATAGTATACTAGTAGAAGCTATATAAGTACGTTAGGATTAAGGTAGTATAAAAAAGCGCGAACTTTAGGTACCTTAACTAGCCTAAAAGCTAGAGAGTATACTATAAGTACTCGTAGCTAGAGATACTCTAGAACTTTCGAATCTAAGAAGCTTCTATCGCTACTACTAATCCGCCTCCTTTTTTTATTATTTTAAGCGACGTTGTCTATAGCCTTATCTACTATACTTTATATAGTATATACTATATCTTACCGTCGCCCTTTATTAGGAATTTAGTAAACTTTAATAAGGTATCTAATTAGAGCGCCTATACTAGAAATAATAAGATATTATTATATATAGTACTTATACTACTAATAAGGTTTTTTAGAATCGCGATAGAGGTACTAGTAGTCGAGGTCGCTAGATAGTATATAGCGTTAAATCTAGAAGTATCGTTAGTCTTTTATTAACTTCCTTCTACGCTTTCTAGATCTATCTAAAGAAGCTAAAACAGAAGAGGCTAAATAAGACGATCTAGTAGATAGAGACCTTCTAGGCACTTGTAAATAGTCTCCTCCTCCTATATCTTCGTCTTTAGTAGTTACTTTATTATTTAATACTACTATAGCTTTAGTAGCTACTACTATATAACTAGCCGCGGCCTACTTAGAAGTAAATATAAGGCAAGGTTAAATAGTCTTAGAAGTAGGCTTTAGAACCCTCTTCGACCTCCTAGAGGGTATAGAAGCTTCTTTTAGTAGTATAGTCGTGAAGTATTTATAGTATTAGTCGTAAGGTATAATTTAGTATTCTAGAGAAATAGAGCGGTGAGTAGAGCGGTAAAGTAGAGACTAATCAGATGGCTAATAATTACTGAAATGTATCTAAATAGTTCTATATTTCCTCTGTTTCTTAATAAATATTCTTAGAATTCCTTAAAATACTAAGATATTTATATATATAAAAATACTACTTAGTTTACCTAAAACTATATAGTTTTACTTAAAATATAAAAACTAACTAAAGTTCTATAAAAGTAAAACTAACTAAGTAGAAAAGAGGTAAAACTAACTAAGTAGTAACTTAGTTTAGTTAGTTTATTTAAAACTATATATATTCTCTATACTATTTAGAAGTATTAACCTAGTATATATCTCTACTAGTAGAAATTATCTTATACTTTTTAGTATACTCTAATCGTTTAAGATAGAGCTTCTATAGCTTATTTAATACCTTAGTATATCTAGTAGGTAAGTAGCGACGTATATAAAAGGTCTTTATTACCTACTTCTATATACTATCGAGTAATTATATTAGTAGTCGATTTCGAATCTCGCTCTATACTAAGTTTATACTCTTAACGATATTTAACGTATTATAGCTATATCGAGAAAGTCTCTAGCTTTCTATTACCTTGTATACTAAAAAGATATTAGTCGGAATCGTAGCGACGTAATTAGAGAAGGTTTTACTAGAGTACTTCTTCTTAAACTTAGCTATCTAAGAGAGTACCTCTTAGTATATCTCCTTATCTTTTACGCGACAAAGTCTCTACTATAGCTTCCTAGGTTCCTAGCTATACTAAAAGGTAATATTATCTATAATATACTAATAATATACTAGAGTATAGGCTTTTAGAAAGTTGATCCGAAGTTGCTTTCGTAGGCTCTTTTAATAGTTACTAATTAGTACCTATTTATTAGCATTGTTATAGGCTACTTAAAGAGTTTAGAAGGCGTATACTATATATATAAAATACTACTTCTACGTCTTCTTGTCTTCCTTTAGTAACAGCGCCTAGTAAATCGATAATATCTTATCGTTAGCATTAATTATAATAGTAATTACTAATACTATCTTAAACTTTAATCTTATATATATAGTATTAACCTTAGTAAAGTAGCGTAGATATTTAATAGTATTCTATAATAGCGCTAGAGTAATAAAGATACCCTTAAACTCTTGTGTTTCGTCGCTGATTTAGAGGCGTATATAGTGTGCTAGATCTAACTCTTAGAGCTTACTTATATATTCTAGTAAGAGCGTAAACAACACCTTCTTCTCCTTAAGGCTCTCTTTACATTGCTTTTAGATTACACAGTATCCTTAATGCTTCGGTATATTATAACCTTGGCTGTACGACTTCTTGTTATTTACTAAGTTCTTTACCTTAAAGTTATAATCTCGATTAATAGAATTAGCGTAGCTTTTAAGGATATATCGTGTAGTATTCTTGCTCTAGTAGCTGAGATAAGTACTTAGAGGACATGAGTAAGGAGTATAAGCTTGAAGGATTACGTACTTCCGGCCTTTCTAGGAGACGATAATACGTAGGTGAAAGTTGTACTCTTCTGCCTTACACTTGAGTATAAATCGGCCTGGTTCTAACTTAACGGTTTAGTAGGATTCATCTTAATTAAGAAGATATATAATTGTAGCATCCTTTACTTCCTTCATAGTAGACCACTCCTGACCGATACGTAAATCTGCTGGGTTAATCGCTAACTCCTGTGACGACACGCACAGCTGATGGACCGCGCAAGAATGCACGACTACGTCAGGTATCACGAGTGGTGAGATTGACACTGTGGAACTGTCTATACGAGGATTCTAAGCCGAAGAGAGAAGAGAAGAAGGGACAGAAGCCCAGGAGCTGGAGGCTCTTATATACAGGAGGTGTGCCAAGCATTCTGCTTAGCCGAGCTCCTGCCAGGGGCTGGAGTGGAGCATGGCTGCCGCGGGGTTCCAGCCAGGGGCTGGTCTGTAGCGTGGTGGCGGTGAGAACCGTCACAACTCCTCTACTACAAGGTTGGTAATAGCTTCATCTTGTTACTCTTGTTGTATAAGCTCTTTCGATAGTATACGACGAGGCTTTACGCGCCGCTCGTACTCTTGTTGCTTAATCTTCTCCTTGTAATTCTAGGGTAGCATATTGGTGGTGGTGGTGGTGTTAGTAGTAGTAGTAGAAGATAGAGATAGAGATGGAATAACTTTAGTAAAAGCCCTTACTCTTTAGTTATCATAGTATGTAGCTTTGATTCACTTTAAATTAGGTGTAATTATATAGGAAAAATAGTGAATCGTGAGTAACAGTTATGCCTCTGTTTTGACAGTTTTACCCTCTAAAAAGAGGGGTATATGATTTAGAGGGTATTCCAGGTATTTTCGATTTATTTAGAGGGTATTTCAGGTATTTTCAATTAATTAGAGGGTAAAACTGTCAATTACCGATAATTAAATAAATGAATTGATTTTGACAAGTGAATTTGGAAATAGCTTCATTTCAAAGCTTAGTATACTATTAGTATATGTTGGGATAATCAAGGAGTGAATACGTCGAGCAGAAGCACGTGATGCAACCACACATATTTAAGTACCAGAGACAGCAAACTTAGATAGACAATGTACAATTGAATCAATGTTTTCCGTTATTTTGTTCTTGTTACTTATATTGATGACTTATGACCTCTAGTCATACCGACAGTATACTATAGTGTATATTACGTAGTAACAATACGGGTTTTAAATTTATTACGTACTACTTAAATTTATGTCGTAATAAAAAGTAATGAAAATACTACAGTATTTTACTACTAGTACACTACTGACACTACTGGTCGTACGCTATAGTCCTACTTTAACTGTCTCCTTGTCTACGCAGAGCTGGACTAAGTTTCTTTAAAACAACGGTAATTGACAATTTTGTCCCTTAATTAATTTTTTATACCAAAAATGTCCCTTCAATCTTCGATTTATACCTAATTTATCCCCTAAATTTTTAAGGGACATTTTAGTCACAAATTAAGGGACATTTCAGTCAGTTAAGACATTTTTTTCACTCATTCTTTTACTTATACTAAAAAACTAAGAAATCAATGAAGAAAGCAAATTTACATATTTCTACACTACCTAAAAGGTACTAATTCTTACTTCGTAAGCTTTTGCGAGATCCCTCTTTGGGTGGAATACTCTAATCCTTTCGCTTACGGCTCTGACTTTTAGTACTCAAATCGACTCCCTGAGGCTGAGGATCGCCGATTTGAGCACTAATTCCACCCTCAATTTCTTCTAGAACTTAAATAACACTGCCTATACTATTCTCGCCCTGAGATGCTGCTTCATCAGCCTCATCCTGCGGAGCCTCTTGCTCAATAACCTCTCCAACGCCATACAATTGATCTAATACACTAGGCGCAAGTCGACGTCCTTCAGTATCTACAGTAGCCTCTCGATTAGTATAGCACCAATATCCATCAATTATACCCCAACTTGCCCCTGCTCGTCGCTTCTCAATATTACCCTGCCTATTCAAAACTTCTAGGAAGATTCCTAGCCTAATAAATCGCTCGTTGATCCCTCTACCGCCAGTAGTATTAAATCGTTGTTGTACGCGATCTGTAATCAGCTTAGCCTCGCTATCGTCGCTCTCACTTACAATTGAGGCCTCGTCAAGCTCAAATGGCTCCTCTCGTTGAATACGAATAGATTCGCCAAAAAAGTCCTCTTCCTCGCTCTCCGAGAAGCCATTGAATTTATATTGTACCCCTTCTTCATCCTCGGTATCTAAATCCTCCTCAAGTGATGTTAAAACTCGGCTTCGGCGATAGGCAGCAATCCTTGTTCGAGCAGTAGGTTCCTCCCCGTTGTTAATACCCTTAAGAAAGACCTCCTGATCTGCGAACTCGTCGTCGCTTGAGTTGCTATCACTCCATCAATAAATTAAGCCTCTTTTGCCTTCTGCGCACGCCCGTAAGCAGATGGCACTCCAGTACATGTTCTTGAGTTATAACCAACTTCTCGGCAATTGCAGCACTTTCGATTTAAAAGTCGATATTCTCGGCGGATACGTGCCTTCTTTGGTCGTTCTACGTGGCGCTCTCTCAGTGGTAGTAGAATGCCTAGGGTTGCTTTAAGGTTATTAATCGCAAGAAATAACTCAAATGTAGTACTATATGTTGATCGATAATTCGAGAGTAAATAGCCACAGTAGAAGAATTAGACGACGTCGATAGTAAGATACCGGCAATAGGCATGTGACGATTCTCAAACTAACTAACTAAGGTAACTGAGTATCGCTGGGGTTTGTTCTTGCAAAGAGGTTCAATCGCGGACTGGGTGTTTACTCGGAGGTAAACTCGTCACTAAACTACAAAGCTGTCAAGGTAGTGATAACAATGTAATATTGAGGTTGAGCACGAAGCTCCTATCTAATAGCAGACGTGCCAGTCTTATATAGAACCTTCGACTCCTACGTACTAATCGTTGGAGCTTTTTAGATCCTCAGATCCTAAGCTCCAATGCAAGCTCCTGCAAGCTCCAACGGTCATGTGACTTGGTAAGCGAGTCACGTGGTCTATTTATAATGAAATCCTTGGATCGCTTAGCTAGTCTAACCGATCCCTTGATACTATAAGAGTATCTGATAGTGCTTGACCTGTCAGGACGCCGCCTGGTCTTCATTAGTCACGTGTGCACGTGATTCGTGACACACTGCTTGCTGTGATGAATACTGAGTCAAACCGAACACTGCTATATTGAGCGAACAACTAAGTAGGGAGAGAAGAGAGTTCCAGAGGAACGGAAGCTTAAATACAGGATGCCAGCAGCACGCACGTGCCGCTGCTACACGTGATCAGACCCTGGTTCCTCCAACTCTGTAACATGATTAGCGTAGCGAGCGAGGTTGTAGATTGGCATCAAAGTCTAGAACGTTTATAGACGTTACGTCCATTAGGTCTCCGTGCGTATAGAGGGCTGAAGAAGGTTAAGATAAAGCTTGTCAATGCTAGGGAGCTATATTTAAAGAAGTAGGTTAAGGGGCAGAACTAGAGCGAGAAGAGAGCTTTTAGACCGCTTGTAAGAACCGAGGGTAGGCTAAAGGCAGCTCAAGCTGTTATGCTAGCCGGTTCTTAAGTGTTGTATTTAGACTAAATCTAAAGGTAGAGATCTTACGTTTGTCCTCCTAATTATGTCCTTTTACTTCGTATAGTAGACGCTTAAACTTCGCGATATAATTCGGCAACGATTCACCTGTCGTTTGTTCAATTCGGTAGAGACGGTCGGTTGCCTCTTACGTCTTATTTAGATTGTTAAGAGTATACAAGAGCTAGTCTAGGATTGATTAGTAGGACTAGATTTATTCTTGTTCGGTAGTAGCTAGCTATAGAAGTACTTGTGATTGTATATTTAACTTAAGTCTATCGTAGACGTAGTAGAACTATACAATAGAGTCGCCAAGGGCGCCTAAGAGGCTATCGACACGTAGCTTTACTTTAATTAAAGGAAGCTAGTTGTCGAAGTAGTATACTTTGCTATTAAATTTGATAGGGTTAGGGAGTATTAACTTTAGACGAGAGGATTAAGCTTAGAGCTATAGAGAGCCGACTATTGCTTATAGGTTTATAACTTTCTCTATGAGGTGCTAGAGTTGCTGGACGGCTATAGCTTCGTCGGCTATAGTTTAGTAAATAAAATAAGGGTTAGCTCTATATAGCGGAGAGCGAGGAATCGCCGATTTAGGCGTTTAAAGACAAGTAGAGAGTTATTAAGAGCGAACAGGTATTAGAGATTTCCAGCTGGCGGACAGTAGATTAGACAGACAGATTAGACAGGCTAGACAGACAGATAGATACGGTAGTCGTAACTAGAGGAGCTTAGAATAATATAACGACACGTATATAAGGTCTATAGTATAGGTTATAGAATCGTAGAAACTGTCTTATTTAAAGATTCTAAGCTAAGGAGAGAAGCTTTTAAGCTACGCGTAACAAAGATAGTGCGTCTGTTAAAGACAGCACTTAATATAAAGATAGTACGTGGCGGTCAGAACCGTTACAATTTCCTTCGGTTGGAAGTCACGTGATGGATCCACGGATCCATCTGGGATCCAGGAAACAAAGGTTCTATATAAGACTAGTACCTCTGCTATTAGATAGGAACTTCGTGTTTAACTCAAATATATTAGTTATTAATACCTTTTAGCTTTGACTACTTTTATTAGTAACGAGTTTACCTTCGAGTAAACAACCTATGTACCTTTGTACTTCCTTCTATATAAAAATCTTACGAGACTAGACCGACCTCTATTACGATAGAGAAATCAGGATTCGTTATAGTAGGCATCTTGACTTAGACTAGTCCAGCCATCGAGAGTAAGACTAAAAGAGCCTTGAGCTAGTATATACTCTCTAAGTTACTCTTTAATAGCTTCCTTTCCACTTAAATAGAGAGAATTAAGTTCGGATATAAGCTTAGCTCTATATATCTTAGGAGAACCCCTTTTTAACTATTAGTATAGAATTAAAAAGAATAATAAGACTTACTCTCTAAGGTATTCAACAAGCTTTGTAAAAGAGAGAGAGGAAATAGCTCTAAAACTTAAATTATTCTTAATAATAAAGTTTAAGATAAGCTTCTTAAAGTGTTCCTCCTTGAATTCAGGAGTCTTAGGCCTCTTAGAGGCTCTTTAACATTTAAAGTAGCCTTCTATTATAACGGTTCTAACCGCTACCACACCTTAGACTAGCCCCTAGCTAGAACCCAGCGGATACTATACTTCCCGAGCCCGGCTCGCTTAGCTATAGCTTGGCACAAATCCTTATATATATAAGAGCTGTGACGACACGTACGCAAGGCCCACGGTGTAGGTTGTAGAATCGTAGAAACTGTTAAATATAAAGATTCTAAGCTGAGGAGAGAAGAGAAGAAAGGACAGAAGCCCAGGAGCCAGAGGCTCTTATATATAGGAGGTGCGTCCAGCGCATGCCCTTGGCCAAGAGCTTATCAAGGGATAGCTGAGCAAGGGATAACTAAGCGAGGGATTGCTAAGCAAGGGATAGCTGATCAAGGGATAGCTGATCAAGGGATAGCTGATCAAGGGATAGCTGATCCCAGGGTCTGGTTTCTAGTAGAGTAGCGGTCAGAACCGTCACATTACCCCCTCCTTTGAAAAAAGCTTGCCCTTAAGCTTGTAGGCATCTCTATATTATCATCCAATTCTTCGTACAAATCTTTTCTATCCTCCCAAGCCTTTATCCACTCCGGCAATCGACGTGGTGGTCCTGGCTTTATAGGGTACTATAAGTAAAAGCCTCGAAGTTTATATAGCGAATACTTAAAATCGTAAGCAGGATACTATTCTAGGTCTTCATCGTAACCTACCTACTTTACCCTATAGTATATCGCACTTCTTACCTTCTTTACTGTAATTACTTCTTCTACCTCCTACTCCTTATCGTCCGCAACCTAGATTGGTAGGGGTGGTTCGTTTACTTGCTCTAGTAAAGGATCGTCCGAAGCTTTTCGTAATCTGTCCGTTGAAAACACTAGGTGTACCTTCATAGAGGCTAGCAGCTTGACTTCGTAAGAGTGCCCTACTTTTCGAATAACCTCGTAGGGGCCTGTCATCTAGTAGTCTAACTTGTAACTAGGGAGCTCTGTTGTCCAATTCCTAGTAGTTACCTAGACTTTGTCTCCTACATTAAAGTCTACTTCACGTCGATGTAGGTCAATATCTCTTCGCTTCTTGTCTTACGCTTCCTTCATAATCTTACGAGCTATTTCCCATGCTTCTTAGAGCTTCTTAACCACTTACTGTGCCTCTTCCTGGTTTAGCTTTTCCTTTGGCGTAGCAGGGTTTAGCGTATTCCAGTCAAAAGAGGTACAGGGAGGGTAGGCATTCAGGAGCTCGAAAGGCGACATCCCAATGCTCTCGTAAGGCAGCGTCAGCTAGGCGTAATCCATGATAGGCAGCAACTCAGACCAGTTATCCTGGTAGTAGTTAACAAAGGGGTGCAAGCGCTAGTCCAAGTACTAGTTCATGATTTCTGTTTGTCCGTCTGTTTAAGGGTGGAAAGCAGTAGATAGCTTAATCTAAATACTGTTATGGAGTTGGAGGAACTGAGGGTTGATCACGTGTAGCGCGGCACGTGCGTGCTGCTGGAATCCTGTATTTAAGCTTCCGTTCCTCTGGAACTCTCTTCTCTCCTCACTTAGTTGTTCGCTCAATACAGCAGTGTTCGGTTTGACTCAGTATTCATCACAGCAAGCAGTGGTTCACTCCACACGTTCACAAATACCTAGTAGCCGGCAGAATTCAGTCTAGAAATTAGAGATGAATTAAGGTCCTCTGTCCGACACAATTGTCTGTGGCGCTCCTCGATGTCGGTACACGTACGATACGTAAAGTTGCTAAGGCGGTCAATGACTACATATGCTGTATCGTAGCCGAACTTGTCCTTTGGGAATGACTTAAAATCCATGGTAACGTGCTGCCACAGGCGGTCCGGAACTAGTAGCGGGTGTAGAAATCCAGGGGTACGATCTCGAGGAACGTGGGCTCGCTTACAAGCGTGGCAGTTGCGGATATAGCGTGCTACATCCTAAATAAGTCCTTTCTAGTAGTACTTCTAGCTGAGGATTCGCACTGTTTTTGCCTTGCTAGGGTGCGCGGAAGAAACTTGATTATGAGCTTCTCTAATTAGATCAGCTACTAGAGTATCTTGTGTAGGAACTACTAATCGATCTTGGTAGAGAAGTAGGCCGTTGTCTAACTGAAAGTCTCCTGGCTGGTCTGCTTGCTTTCGAAGAGCGTCGAGAGATTCTACGGTACGATTGGCTGTTAGAATTCGCTCTACTAATTGATTTGGCTCTCGCATTGACTCGTCTAAGGGAGCGAGCTCTAGGCTATTATTTTCTAGGATTGCCGGGTCAAGTTGTTCTGGCTGAAGCAAAGCCTTTGTACGAATGAAAGCTTTGAGCTCGTCCTGAGGACCGACATCTTGTTCTCTTCGAGTAAGAGCATCAGGTTGAGTGTTATTCTTGCCTGCCTGGTACATGATCATAAAGGAGTATTAAGAGAGTAGCTCAGCCCACCTAGCCTAGCGGCTAGTAAGCTGTTTAGTTGTCATAAAGTACTCAAGTGCCTTGTGATCAGTATACACCTTGAACCGGGAAGGTGCACTTTGGAGTTCAGGGCGCCAGTGGCCAAAAGAGCGTACGATGGCTAGCATCTCCTTGTCGTAGATCTCGTAGTTACACTCAGCGAGGGCCATGGTCTTTGAAAAGTAACCAACCGGGTGCCATTCGCCATCAGGGTGTAACTGAGAGAGTATGCCTGCCACAACTCCGTCGGAAGCGTCTGTTTCCAGCTTACACTCTAATTCAGGGTCATAATGTCGGAGGAGCGGAGAGGAGACGAGGCGCTGCTTTAATTCCTCGAAGGCTTGTCGGCAGGACTCATTAAACACAAAGGGGGTAGTAGCTTTCGTCAATCGTGTAAGTGACTTAGCTATGATCCCATAGTCGCGGATAAATCGTCGGTAGAAGTTGCAAAAACCTAGAAAAGACTAAACTCCTTTGACTGTACTAGGCTCCTTCCACTCGTGGATTACAGAGACTTTGTCCGGGTCCACTTCAATGCCGTCAGTACTGACTATGAAGCCAAGGTACTTCGTACGAGTGACGTTGAATTCGCACTTCTTAATGTCTGCCTGTAGGCCAGCATCGCGAAGTCGTTGTAGGACCTTTTGTACGTGCTCGTCATGTTCCAAAGGGTCATCTGAGTAGATGAGAATATCGTCTAGGTAGGCAGTGCAAAAGTCGTCCAGGTAATCAAAGAGTACGTCGTTCATATAGCGCTGGTACGTCGCAGGGCCATTCGTGAGTCCGAAAGGGAGTACTTTACACTTATATGAGCCATACCTTGTACGGAATGTAGTCAGGTCTTCTGCGTCTGGGTGCATCTGGATACGATGGAAAGCTTGGCGAATATCGAGTTTTGTAAACCTCTTTGCCCTAGCTAGGCGAGCGAGGGTTTCGTCAATCAATGGTAAAGGATACCGATCTTTGCGGGTGAGAGCATTGAGCTTGCGGAAGTCGATACAGAATTGACTCAATGAATCCCTTGTCAAGGTTCTCAACTATGTACTGCTTGATTACTTTAAGCTCGTCTGTCGACTGATTGTAAAGTGAGCTGTAACCTAGGGTATTTAGAGCTTCCAGCTCCATGCGGTGATCGTACGAGCGGTGAGGAGGGAGCTTGTCTGAGGCGGCTTTCGAGAACACGTCTTCGTACGAGCGATGCTGCGGAGGAAGTTTGTCCCTGATTTCCTGGATAGTCGCCTCGTCGTCAACCTTAAGAGTCTCTTTCTCCTAAATCACTTGATCTAATTCGTACAGGCTTGTTACAAAGAACTCATTCTCTTTTCGTCGTAAGTGAAAGTGAAATCCGTTCGCACTAATATGAGCGATGTTTATTGAAGGCAGTGATTGTTGTACTAAGGAATTCGACGAAATAGGTTGTTGAAGGGTGCTAGAGTAGATTGAGCCTGGCTTAGGAAGCTTTTGGCTATCGACAGGGCGAGCAAGGATGCGAGAAGGCTTGCCTTGTCTACTATCTTAACCTCGTGTGTCCTCTCTTTCCATGGCACGTTCCCTGGCTAGTACATCTCGCTGGTAGTAGGGCTGAATGCGTTGAGAGGCAATGTAGCTTCCAGGTAACAGGATCTCATTGTACTCGCTTTGGCTCTAAGTAGGTGGCGGCAAAGTGTCTCTTCTTATAGTAATTGTAACAGATCGGGATAGTGTCCGCAGGCGCTAAGTGCTTTGCTTCGTTAGATCGGGGCTTTTCGCTTATGGCGAGCTCAGGAGTAGGGGTAGTCGTGCGCGGTGAAAGTTCTAACGTAGAGCGTTGCGAGCGGAGAGTAGCTGAAGTTGAAGCTCGAGGGGTTTAAGTGGCTGACTTCTCTCGGTATCGCTTTTAGCGCTCTTCTCTGGTCGTAATACGTTTTAACTCTGTGTCTAGTAACATCGCAGCTCGCTAACAACTCTTGATACGTGCCGAGGGTGCGTAGAATTAGGGCTATTCCTCTTCAGAGTAGCGTTGTCAATCGGTCGTACAAGTCTAAACGGAGGCCAATAGTAATTTGTCGTTCGTACTAGCCATAGTAGTAAGTCGATAGAACCATCTCATTACCCCCTCTTTAGACGAGAGCCTGCCCTCAGGCTCTTAAAAGAAAAGAAGAAAAAAGGATAGTAAAGAAATAAAAGAAAAGAAAAAAATAATAAAAGAAAAAAAATAAAACATAAACAAGTGTTGTGCTGGATCCATATATATCCCCACTTTGATCTACTTCCCCACATTGATCTACTACCCCACATTGATCTACTACCCCACATTGATCTACTACCCCACATTGATCCACTGTATGATATGCCATCCTGATCGGTTGCATGATCACTTGTATGATCACTGGTATGATCACTTGTCTTGTATCACTTGTTTTGTATCACTCGTTCCGTTCTCGTTCCGTAATACTCCTTCTGTATCACTTGTTCCAAGCACCATCATAGCGTAACACACTCATTTGTCAGCATTCACTCCTTATATATAGACTTAGCTAGACTACCTACACAAATCAATCAATTCTCCATGACCTTCAGTACACCATACTCTCTACCTCAACAACAAGTTATAGTCCAATTACAGCCCTTAGACCCTTCGAGGTGCTGTAGCTCTTGAGCTCTTTCCATAGTCTAGAGTCTCTCTCCTGCTACAAATTCGTACAATCTCCTCCTCGGGCGCGGCGGTGTATAGGTCGGTTAGAATCGAAAGAAAGTTATTCGGACAAGCTCAATTAAGAGGTCACAAATTGTCGCAATAAGAAAAAGCATCTGCTAGGTCGGAAGGCAGGCAGAGGTCTCGAAGTTGTTTTTCTCAAAAGAGGCATCTGCCACGTCGGACGACAGAGGGTTCGAGCATTGTTGTCTTCTCAAAAGAGGCATCTACTACTTCGGAAAGCAGGTAGGCAGAGGGTTCGAGAGTTATTCGGTCAGAGGATTCATGACTAGCTCAATTAAGAGGTCATGAGTTATCGTGAAAGAGTATTCTTACGCCTCTTCAGGCTCGGCGAAGGTTCAAGACAGGCTCAATTAAGAGGTCATGAGTTGTCGGAAAAGAGTATTCTTACGCCTCTACAGGCTCGGAGAGGTTCATGACGGGCTCAATTAAGAGGTCATGATTTGTCGTGATTTGGAGGGGGGGGGGTTAGTGTAGCCATCGTTCAGGGACATATAACAGAGCTGCGTTCAGAGATGTATAACGTGGTGTTACCATCGTTCAGGGACATATAACGTAGATGTGTTCAGGGATGTATAACGTGGCGGAAGGTGATATCTAGGACTCTCTAGTCACTAGATCTTCTCAATTCCTTTTTAAAGAGCGCTACGGCTAGGCAATTAAGGATCGTAGGGTCCTTCTACCGCGACGGATAGACAGGCAGGGAGATTATCTATGGCCTTCCCAGGCAGTGTTAGTGAGCTTAGAATAATGTAACGACACGTACACAAGGCCCACGGTGTAGGTTGTGGAATCGTAGAAACTGTCAAATACAAAGATTCTAAGCTGAGGAGAGAAGAGAAGAAAGGACAGAAGCCCAGGAGCCAGAGGCCCTTATATACAGGAGGTGCGTCCAGCGCATGCCCTTGGCCAAGAGCTTATCAAGGGATAGCTGAGCAAGGGATAACCAAGCGAGGGATTGCTGAGCAAGGGATAGCTGATCAAGGGATAGCTGACCAAGGGATAGCTGATCCCAGGGTCTGGTTTCCAGTAGGGTGGCGGTCAGAACCGTCACAAGAGCCTTCAGCTCCTGGGCTTCTGTCCCTTCTTCTCTTCTCTCTTCAGCTTAGAATCTTCGTATAGACAGTTCCACAGTGCCCAACTTACACCAGGCGTAGTCGTGCATCCGTGTACGGTCCATCAGCTGTGCGTGTCGTCACACCTATAGTCCCTTGACTTGATTGAGATTCACTTTCAAAGTCTATATATATATTAGTATATATAAATATATATATATATATGAGTAAAATACTAACCTGTATCCGGATTCTCAAGAATTGACTCAACTAGTACAGACTTATAAGAATTAAGGAAGTGCTTTATATAGTTGCTTGTAGAGTGATTAATACGCTAATCAGTCCAGGTTTTACTATATAAAATTAGCTATAAGTATATAAGATAAAGAGAAGAGAGAGCTTACCGACAGCCTACTTGGAGGCATCTTACAGTAACAGTTCTTAGCTTAGTTCGGTCCTCTTGTGAAGGATTAAGATCCTTTCTTAAGAGTCCTCTTTAAAAGAGAGTAGGTTGTTCATCGAGGTCAAGGCTGTAATCGGCGCTGTTTTGAGCGTAGGTAATACGAGCAGCGTAGTTAAGAGACATTTTTAATTTATTTAGCTTAATAAGGTATAAAAAACTGGTTTTGTATATAAAAGATAATAGTAAGTATTTAGGTTGATTTCTAAGAATAATTTCTTTGTTAAAAAGAGCGAGAAACAAAGGAGAACCCTCTCTTTTTATAACTACCATCTAGTATTTTCTAAATTATTAATTAAGAAGAGAATTAATAATTTAAATTTGATTTCTAATCTAATTTATAAGCTTAATTATTAATAAGAATTTTGTCAGGGGTTACACCCTGACTATAGCTTTCACATGCGCGCATGACTTTCACATGCACGCTTGGTTGTACGCTTGGTTGTTCGCTTAGTTTTCACATGTTGCTTGGCTTAAGGACAGATGTCCTTATAAGGATGCCTGTCTTGCTTTCTTGTGTACTTCTCTCTTTAGCTTTCGTTCTTGTACATAGAAGCCACTGTAGTTCAATTCACGAGTATTTGCTACACGCCCTGACATTACGAAAGCTCCTTCGATTAGATCGTCGTACTTCACGAACCACGGGTAGACTCTGGGAGTCTTTTTGTCGAATATATGTCTACGAATATCCAGGACGAAGCCCCTCAGTGGGCTCGTGTCCTTTTGGATCGGATTCACGCTCTCGAAGTTAGTACACAGACTCTACAAGCTCGGCTTGATACAGGGGAGTCTCGTCGCCGCGATCGATTACCTGATGTACCTGCCTTTAATAGCCTTTGGAAGGACTATTTAGCTTAGGTAACGTAGTTACGTACTAAGCTCGATATTAATATAGTAGACGATAGGGAGATTGTACGGTTTTAGTATTGCTATTCTCAATTACGGGGAAAGGCTTTGTTATAGGTGTCACTATAGGTTAGGAACTCGGTTCTACATAGCATAGCAAATGTCCAGGGTCTTATTAACTAGCTAGACGCTTTGTACGACACAAGGGAAGATATCAACGACAGCGAACAACAGATGCTAGTCCTTGGACAAAAAAGCCGAACCTTCGCGGTCTATTATGCGGATTTTGAGCGAAGTTTAATTACAGCAGATGGAATCACATGGCCAGATCGAGTCAAAAGGTTGTTTTTAGAGTCTGGTTTCTCAAAGGAGCTCTGTACAGCTCTAATACCAGTGAAAAAGCCAGAGAATTTTAGAGACTACATAGATGTAGTACGAAGAGTTGCGTTAGACCTGGAAAGAAGCAAAGGAAAGGTCTAGTGGTCTACGAGCAATAGGTTTTTGTCTAGTAGCAGTAAGGGTACGGCCATGGAATAGGAGACTGCCCCAGAAATTCAAATCGCAGCTCTAGGAGCTAAAGGCAGTAGAGTACAAGCGAAACGAGTCTCTAGCGACGTCCTCGACGCACGTAAGGCTCAAGGGTTATGTCTTCGTTGTAGTAATGAAGGCTATAGGATAAAGGGCTGCGAATACTTACTACCAGCTGGTATAAGGGTAAACGCAATTAGAACGGTTTTAGGGACTGGGTCTCAAAAGTCTAGTGGAGTCTATATTAGCAAAAGCTTAGCGGACTGTATAAGAGAGATTAACTAAGTTTTAAATGACTTAGAAGACGACGATGACCTCTGAGGGAGGTTCTTGAAGAGGGGGTGATGTCAGGGGTTACACCCTGACTATAGCTTTCACATGCGCGCATGACTTTCACATGCACGCTTGGTTGTACGCTTGGTTGTTCGCTTAGTTTTCACATGTTGCTTGGCTTAAGGACAGATGTCCTTATAAGGATGCCTGTCTTGCTTTCTTGTGTACTTCTCTCTTTAGCTTTCGTTCTTGTACATAGAAGCTACTGTAGTTCAATTCACGAGTATTTGCTACACGCCCTGACAAATTTTCTAGAATTATATTAGAAATCAATTAGTTTCTAGCTTATTCTATAGCTTATAAATCCTTATTACTAGTATTATTAATACTTATATATATAAAAAACTTTTACATATTATTATATAATTAATAGCTAATTTATTAAGACTTAAAATACAGAGGTTACGTAGTAAATAGAGTAGAAAGGAGATCTCGCGCAGGCTCTCGGATGCTCGGAAACGCTACTCCGAGCGCCACTCCGATACGTCCCGATTACCCCGCACTACTTAAGTAGTACTCAGAGTAGAGTAGAGTAGTAGCCACACTACTCTACTCTACTCTACTCATTTCTCACACTGACCACGAGTCGCAACGTTTGGATTGAATTGAGCGGCCATAGTAGCAAGAGGTCGGTTCTGGTGTATCGGAAACAGTCAGTGTTCGGCAGACTCAATTAAGAGGTTGATTATGTCGAGTGACAGTGATTGTCGGGGGTAATGTCACGGTTCGAATGTCACGATTCGGTTATTCTTCACCATGACCGCGGGGCACAGGTGGCTGCCTAAGTGAGCATGCATGCCCCACGCTTCAGAGCAAACAATGGAGGATGACTCTTCAAGCAAACATGCCAACACACCACACCCCCAGAAAACTCTTCAAGCAAACAAGACAACACATCAAATCCCTCATCATGGCGTGATAAGGAATGTGGGGGACGTGGGGAATGTGGGGATGAGGAGGTGTTGGATATGTGGTGTTACTGGCATAAGAACCTCGAGATTCCCCCTTAGATAGCTCTTATCTCCTTAGCTTTAGATTCTAAGTAGTGGAATAGCAGTATCCTTCGCCGTTCCATTACAGTTTAGGTTCCCACTCCGTGTCCGCCAACACGCGTTCTTGACTCGTGGAAATCTCTATGATCGATTGAGTAAATAATAACGCGTGTATTTATTTTGATTTTGCTAGTAGCAATGGTTTTTTATTTTTACTAGTCTCTGTTTGGCTGTTCTTCCGCTTATTGCTTAGTAGCGTGTCGCTAGAATCGTCGGAGTTCGTGTTATTGTAGGAAGTACGTTGACGAAGTTCTGACCAGAAAGGGTTATCATCAAGGGAACCTCCTAACTTTTCGTGGAGAGGTTTTGTCGTCTCCTGATACTGGTACATCTGCTCGGCCCCCACCAGCTTGCCTTGATCTTTATAGAGGTTGCCTAAGTTGTTGACTGTATTCAGGGTTGATGTGTGATCTGGTCCAAGGGCCTTCTCTTTGCCTTGCAACGCCCGTTGGAGCATCTGCTCTGCCTCCACCAGCTTGCCTTGATCTTTGTAGAGGTTGCCTAAGTTGTTGACTGTATTCAGGGTCGATGTGTGATCTGGTCCAAGGGCCTTCTCTGTGCCTTGCAATGCCCGCTGGTACATCTGCTCGGCCTCCACCAGCTTGCCTTGATTGGAGTAGAGGGCGCCTAAGCTGTTGACTGTATTCGGGGTCGATGTGTGATCTGGTCCAAGGGCCTTCTCATAGCCTTGCAACGCCCGCTGGTACATCTGCTCGGCCTCCACCAGCTTGCCTTGATTGTAGTAGAGGGTGCCTAAGTTGTTGACTGTATTCAGGGTCGATGTGTGATCTGGTCCAAGGGCCTTCTCTTTGCCTTGCAACGCCCGCTGGTACATCTGCTCGGCCTCCACCAGCTTGCCTTGATTAGAGTAGAGGGTGCCTAAGTTGTTGACTGTATTCAGGGTCGATGTGTGATCTGGTCCAAGGGCCTTCTCTTTGCCTTGCAACGCCCGCTGGTACATCTGCTCGGCCTCCACCAGCTTGCCTTGATTGTAGTAGAGGTTGCCTAAGTTGTTGACTGTATTCAGGGTCGATGTGTGATCTGGTCCAAGGGCCTTCTCTTTGCCTTGCAACGCCCGCTTGTACATCTGTTCGACCTCGACTAGCATGCCTTGATCGGCTTGAAGAAGAGCTATAGAATGTATTGAGTTAATTGTCGATGTGTGATTTGGTTTAAGGGCCTTTCCATAGCCGTGTTCAGTTTTCCGTTCCCAGGTATTTTTGGTATCGTCTTCTACCAAATAAAGGTCCATATCGTCAATTTTATAACCGGCGGCGTAATTGGTACGGGTACTTTGGAAGTTTCCCGGTCCGGAATGTACTAACTCGCCAGTATCTTGAAACAATGGCAAGTTTGTAGGGGAAGTTTGGACGAGCTTTGATTTGTATAATATCCAAGGTCTTTTCTCGGGGCTTTTTATTTCTTGCTGAACGCCGCGTCGTGCTGACAGTCCCATATCACTTACTCCCCAAGTCGCAAAATCATAAACTAGTGCCAAGTTAGCCAGCAAAATATGTTTTTGGTGGTTGGCTACTTACAGGGATGATCAGGAATACCACTTTGCAAGCGTAAAACATGAAATGCAATATACCACTGACCAAGGTCAAGACGAGGCTTTGGGCTTTTACGGTTCTTGTTGTACCGATCAGTGTTCCTTGCCACCCATTTTTCGAGTTTTGAATCCAGTGGTTCTCCTTTCTTTACTGAATCGGCATATGTTTTCAAGTCAGCCATGAGCTTTTTCCATGTACCCTCATCTATTTCCCTGTAAAGATTTGAGTAGGCCCCGTCAGGATGTTCCTTCTCTTGATGTTCACTACGTGCACTCTTATTTTCAAACGTTACGAAACAGTCTGGGCATTTTATATTACAGTCCACTGTCATGTAGTGCCTCTCAAGCAATTTCTCGTTATCAAAAGCCTGTTGGCAATCATTGCATTTGAAGGGATGTGGCTTTTTTGCTCGGTGCAGCTTCGAAATGTGCTCTCTATAATGACATGTTAGTTCGTAATATGAATAATTATGAAAAGAAAGAAACATACTTGAGGTGTTGAAATGACAGCCAGCCAGCTCCAGCGCAAGGACGAAAGGTGTTTCCAGTGTAATTGTTCGTGGTAAATATATCTGGCATAGCGGCGTTGTGAAAACATCTAAGACCATGTAGCTCTTCTTTAGTTGGGAATATCGATATGGAGTTTGGCGTGAGTTGTTTTTCTGCATGGCTATGGCTGTCAACTTCAGTGGAACCATTGATGTATGAACTGTTGGACAGATTGTCTGGAACAGATCCACAAAGATTGGATGATTTCTTGACTTCTTCGGATGCGATCTGACTCCATGCTGATGAAGAGGGTATGAGATTAAAATCGAAAGGCTTGCCTGCCATCCCGACTCGTACTGTTAGATCAGAATACGATATAGCCCTATTGGATTCTTGAGCTGCCCGATAACACTCGTCTAAAAGTGTTAATGCGTCTTTGTCCACATATCCAACCGGTCGAACCATAACGTAGTCTTCCACGGTATATATTTTCCCAAAATTGATGAAAGCATTTGGATAGTCTATGGTCACGTCCGGAGCTTCCACAACAATGGGTATTTCTTTGCTTTTGAGTCTCGTTCTATCCCATTCTCGGCCAGAATCCGTAGCAAATACTGGGCAGTGATCTTGGGGTCGACTGCTCCATTTCTGCTCCCCTCTCCCACCAAATGTGTGTATTGGAACGGTGATTGAATGGCCAGGCTTATTTTTGACCACAACAAATCGCCGGATTTCCGTAAACACTCTTTGGCCAAACGCATTCTTCGTAGTAAACGCGGTATCCGGAGCCAAGGGGCCCGCAGGCTCTGACCAGGGTGCCAAAAACACACGACCCTTAGTGAAGAATTTCCGTGGCTTCTCAATCTTTTGAAAATCTAAGATGTGTGAATATAGCTATGCTTGCTTTACAATCCAGCGTAGAGCTATACCTTTGTGGAGAATAATATCTTCAACCTGGCTTCCTTGTCCCTTTATTTTTCCCTTCCTGTCTCCGTCGGCAAGTGAAGGTCGAGCCCACGGGAGTGGGGGACGACTCGGCAAGACACTTTGATCCATTGCTGATCAAATGATTTTCGATTAGCGTGAAATTTGGAGCTACTTCGTCGCTCTTACGAAACAAACTTGCATTCGCCGTCAAGTTTTTTATGGATAGAGATAGTAGTGTACAGCGAAGGCAGCCGTCATTCACGTCAGAGTTTTGCATCACACCACGTGCAACAGTCCGTGCACGGAACTGTTGTATTTGGCTTGGCTCACACGAGGTGACGCCACCAGATCCTGGGCAGCTATCCTCCCCTTCCCCTCTACAACCCGACATTGTGTCAAACACCTCGACCATCAACCTCACGCTACTGCTGGATGCCTTATCTTCTACCACCTGGCGCATGCAGACACATACACCTTCTCGCCCGGTATCCGTGCCTCCTCCCCGCTACGGAGGGATCTCCGACTTTGGGCGAGTCACCGAGTCTCCCCAGCGCTTTACAGTAGCACACCGACGCCGCGCATCGCTTGCGGCTCTGCGGAGCTCGAGCAGGATGCTTGCCTATTTTGTATCTCGGGGGCCCTCGTTGCTGCAACTGATTTGGCCACTCTTCAACAACAATGTCTCTCACACCTTCATCGAAATGGTGCAGATAGCAGACTCATTTGCGGTTTTTGGTTTGGACATTCGTGAATGGTCTCTGATGGCTTTCACTGCCACGGTCAATTATTTAACTGCTCTGGTTAGACTCCTCATCGATTCCTCCTTACTTTTTCCCGAGAAGACATGCTGAATCCCCTACTCATACAGACATCCTCCCTATCCATATCGAAGCAGACTAAGATCATCGAGATTACCAACTCTATGACCAGCATCGTTGACCATTTGGAGACAACGCTCGAAGGACATGTTATTTGGGATAGTTTTGATCGGAGTTATGGAGGTGGAGTGGGGAAGAAGAAATTGAATTACAAAGACATGGTAGCGTAGGTCTATCCAGCCTCTTCAAGGCGATGAACTAACACATTTAAAGGAAAAGGGTGGTGAAAGTTAGCAAGGGAACCCGTGACGTCACTGTTGAGGAGCAAGAGGATCTCGCGAACGCAGAGGACGAAGCCGCTGAATTGGAGATTCGCGAACCTCATCGTTAGTATTAAGATCTCAGTTTCTGTCGATAGTTTAGCTGACTCCAAGCATATACAGTAGGCCATTTGACTACCGCGGAACCCGCTGTTGACTTGGCAATCATGGAAACCGTTTCCATCTATTGCTCTGGCAGGACAGCCGTCTTCTTGGTGGTATCAAGCCTACTAGTCCTCGGCATCCTTCGTGTTTTGGTAACTCTTTCACAGAATGCTTTTTTCAATACCAGTGCATCCATTGTCTTTTGTGCTCCCTCGCAATCTGCGTGTGGAATTAGTACTATAGACAGGTGTGCTGTATTGGATCACGGTTCTTTTCAAAGGAGTGGTACGCCTGATGCCCCTCAGTTGGCCGGGCCAAGACGCAGTGATGGTTCAGATCACACCTTTCCTATAATCTCCATTTGCTTCATGTATGTATCAACTCCGAATATTTTACGTTTGCAATTGATGACATGTAATAGGTCGGCGACTACTGCTCTCCAAGGAACAACCAGAGATCCACAAGCGATAATATTTAGCCACGGATTGGTACTTCAAGTAGTAACTTCGGATCCATTGTACAGCGGCGGTCCAGGACCTACAAACCTTCCCAGACTCGATATTCAATCAAAAACCCATTCCCTAGACGCCGGAACCGTTCACGTCCCAAATCTATTTGCCCCTTCTCAGCCTCTCCCACCTCCTCTAAACTCAGATCTGCGACCATATGAGCATTCTCCAACCACCTCAGTTGTTAAAGTTCCAATTAATCGAACCGATCCTGTACGTCCGCTGCCTCTACCTCGCCCAAAACCAGATCCCCGGCCAAATGAACTAAGCGATCGTCATCAGTGGACTGCAGACCCCAGAGTAATAAAACCTTCGGCATGAAGTTGTTTGATTGGACGCATTTTGCTGACGTTGTTAGGGCATGAACGACCATCACTTGTATACCCTGTATATAAGCAGAATTCCTGGGCTTAATCCGCCATCACTCCTACATGAATTCCATCACGATCATCAACCCTCATATCATGGCCTATACCTACCAAACACAGGGATGATCCCATGCGAATAGCTTTATTCCTCTCTTGTCGTCGAACCACTGACCTCGCCGCATCATCCGCTCGCTGGAAAATTGCCTCGAGGACTCACCTCACCTCACATATCTCTTTGATCTCTTGGAACTACGACTACGGACGGCAGACACACTCTCTTGATTTGGCACAACGGGTATGGAAGGATTCCCAGTACAGCAATTCCCTTGAGACACTACTTATTTCGGCTTCTACGATTGGAAGTCAACAGCGGATGGTTCAGTGACATAGCTTGTCGTTGTCAAGGATGTTTGTTTCGAGGGGATAGGTACCGGTGAAAGGGGCACCGGGGTTAGCCACACAGACCTGTGAGAAGTGTTTGGAGTTATCTGCGAAGGTTGAGCCTCATACGATGGTTAAGCTAAGAATTGAAGTGGAGATACTCGAGGATATGTTACACGAGGGTGGGCTGGTTTGAAGGACTAGAGTTTTGGACGTGGGTGGCAGGAGTTGGAAGGACTTGGGAATATCTATAGTTGGGAATAGCTTCATGTTTGTCAAAGAGAGGGGGGATAGCTGGCTGTTAGGGAAGGAACGCCATCACGTATATAAGCAGGATTCATGGGCTTACCCCATCATCACTGCTACATGAATTTCATCATGATCATCAACCCTCATATCATGGCCTACGCCTACTAACGTGTGGCTTAAGAAACCCTCGTATCTGTCATGCAAATGGTTGGGGAGCTGTCCACTATGGAATGAGGAAATGGGCAGAAAGGAGTTCTTTCAGTGTATGGGAGTATCCTATGCTGTAGGAAGGCGAAAGTAAAAAGAGCGTGTTATGAACTCCTTTGGCGGTGGGCGATTCACTGATGGGATTGAAGATTGGAACTTCTTTTGGTGTTTACAAGATGAATTGTTCAATATTTTGTTTCCACCTAGGTAGAAGGCTGTTCAGCTATATTGCTTTCAGTCTGGATTCAAGCCGATTCTAACTGATGGAGCAATGCTAAGAGTGCTTGGTAGGAATACTGTATACTTTTTTATTCAATTTATGTCACTCATTATCTTTTGAATGGAAGTATATGAAGCATATTCAACAACAGACTAAAATTCCTTCAATTTATTTACCAATCTGTTCTCTTCCATCTATTATTCTTTCCAAGATCTGTACAGTTGATTTTGTATCAGGATGTTCTTCCCCTAGCATTTCCTTTTCCACCTTCAAAGCTTGTTGGCAAAACTCCTCTGCTTCTAAAAATCTATCCAAGTATTGAAGAATGACAATCAAACATTTTATAGCGAACATAGTCTGCGGGTGATGAGTACCTAGAGCTTCCATACTTCCTTCAAACGCTTCACGGATAGCTTCTTCTGCTGCTGCAAATTGACCCTCTTCGTGAAGATTCCTACCAATGTTGATGAGACTCATAAGTGTCTTGGGATTTCTTCTACCTAGTAACTTTTCCCTGCCATCTAGAACCTTCAAATATTTCTCTCTGGCACCTGCGAAGTTCTTTTGCAGCTGCATTACAATGCCAAGATTGTTGATGCTTTGCAAGGTGTCAAGATGTTCTGCTCCTAGGAGTTTCGTTTCTAGCCTGACAAGCTCTTCTCCGAGTTCTTTGGCCTCCTGTAACTGTCCTTGTTGTTGGAGTGCCATTGCTAGGTTACTTATACTCGATAATGTGTCGATATGCTCTCTCCCAAGAATAGCAACCCTAGTGATCAAAACCCGTCGATGTATCAGCTCCGCTTCGGGGTAGCTTCCAAGCTCTTGGAGTGTGAGTCCAAAATTATTTAAACTACACAGCGCCTCCGGGTGTTTTTCTCCAAGTTCCTTACTTCGTTCCTCAACCAAGATCTCATCAATCGTTTTTGCTTCTAAGAGGTGTCCTTGGTATCGAAGAGCTGTGGCAAGGTTGCTACGAATCGTCCATCTTCTCCGCTGGCTTAGTCCCTTTGCCTTTTCACTCCACTCCACCGCCTTTCTAGCCAATCTTTCTGCTTGGTTATATGCTCCTCTTGCCCGATAATACTTTGAACATCGGTGGGATAGATCGGCCCCATTCATGATGTTTTCGTCTTCCGCTTCTGCATTTGTTGCGGGATCACCACAATCTGCAATGCTCAGCTGCTTCAAAACAGTTTCGGCATGAGTAATGTAGGGATCACAGGCTACAATGTCGTCCGTCTTTTCAAAAAGAAATCTGTTCTTGACAAGTCGAAGTGCCTTGCCGGAAGTTTCCCTGAACTGCTGACGTGATCGTAACCAGTCACGAATAGTCAGGTAAACTAAATTGTGTACACTGAAACTGTCATCCCACCCAGTTGTGAGTAGACAATAACCTTTCAATACCCCTAGAGCCTTCACCAACTGAACATCACTCCCTTGCATGTCCAAATTCAGAACAAGTGGACGGGGAATCTTCGAATTGTCGAAACAGACCATCAAGCATAACAGCTCTGCCGCTTTAGGAGAGTATTGCTGAATTCGTTCGAAGGAGATCATCAATGTATGGGCTACTGGCCCCGAGATGGCGCAGTGAGTTAGAGTAAATCTAGGCTGCTGGAAAAAAAGATCGTCGTTTGACAAAAGCTCAAGTTTTGAGACCTCGTTTGCTCCATTATACAGTCGGTAATATTCTGAAATGGACAAGGAATTTGCGAATATGAAGGCTGACATATGGGATATTGCAAGGGGGAGGTAATCGAGCAACTTGAGAATTTCTTTTGCCTCCCGAGACCATTCCAGTTCGGAGCTGTGACAAGTGCCAATCCGAGACTTCAATAATTCCCATGCACTCAATGGATCGAGTGGTTCAACCTCTATCAAATTATTCGGAGGAGCCAGTTTTTGTGCAATTGCTTTGGATTTAGTTGTGAAGATGATGGATCCTTTGGGAACCCGAGGAAGGAGCTCTAGAAATTCGTCCGCGGAGTTGCCGACATCATCGACGACCATTAGCCACTCCCCAGACTCTTCCTTACTGAGCCATTTTGTGATATCATCCATTGTTGCCTGCGGTCTTACAGCGGCATCAGTGGCTGTTCCAGCCACTTTGCACTTCGTCGCTATTTTATAATAATCCCTTTCAAATGAAGTAATGCTGCTGGCGTGTAACCAGAACAAGGACTTGTTTGGGGACTTATTCAACAGTCGAATAGCACTTTCGACGGCGAGCTCGGATTTTCTGTTGTACGCCGTCTTAGTTTTGCTAAACAATCTCAAGTAGACGTGGATTTAAGTTACCCGATTCCACCCAGGCCAAATAAAGCTAAACGAAGGTGGTGATTGCTTTCCACAAGCCTGGATTCCAAGTCCGATAATAGTTGTTCCCGCCCAATGAAGGGATGCGTTCTCTCAATCTCGATGGTAGAAACTCCGCAGACAGTGCGCGCAGTCTGTACCTGTTAGCGGTATCCAGCAGAGTAAGGTTTTCCAGAACGTAGGAGAGGATTCAATGGATCCTTACCACGGGTGGAGCTACGGGTGACGGTTGAGGTACAGTTTGTTCCGTCTCGTGCAATTTCAGTATTCGATAAACACCAGAAATCGTAAGAAGCGTCTTTCTTCTCTCCAAATTTGTACATAGTTGCTGTATCTCTTTTCTCTTCGCTCGCCATTTCCCAAATTTTACAACGCGTTGAACAGCATTGTCTCCACTGCTTACAGACATCGCTTCAAGGATGTGGAATAGCTTAGTAGCGTCCACCAAACACTCTTTGATGAGCGGTGCCTAATCAAATTAGGCCAAAGCATACACAGCCTAGGGTGACAAAAAAGACACTCTTACACCTGCATATACTTCATTTTGATCTCGCAAAATGATCTCCACGATCAGTATGAATTCCTGGACATGCTCGATTTCATTGACAACACTTTTCAAGCCATGTTTGAGTTCCGAGGACATTTCAGATATAAGCGATAAAATCTTGGTGGAATAGACGGCGAGCTGAGCAGCTGCAGCTAAGGCACCGAGGAGGGCTACCGCTTCGGCCATAGCTTGGGGACAGTTTCATGACTATTGGGGGTAGTACATAGGAGCAGTAAATATTCTTTTCGCGATTGGAAAACACGGATAATATTTCTTCACTGGAAATTATGTTTTAATCGAAGGTAAAAGGTGTAGCACGAACTCCTCTAACAAGGAGCACGAGATAGTCTTTCTAAAATTCTGCCGCAGTATTACATGGTGCGCGAGTCTAGAAACTCGGTGCAGAACATGTAAGTCGGGCGTTACTGCAATGCTATCCAAAGGCAAGCCGGATAAATTAAAGTAGCCAATTACTAGAACACAAACCGTGTGCGATTAGAATGTAAGGCTGGCTGATCAGAATGTGGTGGAGGGTCGGGTAACAACCCTACAATTTAATTGGTCGGGGACATAACAATGTACTCGAGGCTGCATGTAAGACGCCTTTCAGGCTTTTGACTAGTCATTTTTGAGGCTCCCAAACTTGTTGGGCACAGCCTAGCAAAATCAATTTAGGACAGGTAGACTCGATACTTTATGTTGATAGGTACGGTAATATCTGTTATATTAAGCCACTTATGAGATATCGGTATGCTCGTCGGGCATGCCGGCAGGAAAGAGATTTTTCGGCAAATAGATGCGGCAATAGATATTACGTAAAGCTGTATATATATATATACCTTCTACTCTTATAGAGCAAGGCAAGCAATTTAAGACCTTTACTCTTGCCCTTAAAAAGTGTAGTATAACAACAGGTTATGAGCCCAGAAGCACTACTGCTTTAACTAATCACATTATACCTCAATCCTATATATCCTATTGGTCAATATGTCGTACGACGACAAGTCACCTAAAATCCCAAAGCTTACAGGCGCTTTCAATTTTTGAATATAGGCTGAAGAAGTGCGCTCTTTCTCGAAGGAAGAGGGCTTCTTGACCTTGTCCTTGGTAACGAACTAAAGCCGGCTAGTACTACAAACTCAACTACCCCTGTACCACGTGTCTCTACAAGAGCAGGTAGCTCTTCCCAACCACAAACACTACAGTAGTATAGCATTGAAGCTACTACTGATCTACTATTGTGACGACACGTACGCAAGGCCCACGGTGTAGGTTGTGGAATCGTAGAAACTGTCAAATACAAAGATTCTAAGCTAAGGAGAAAAGAGAAGAAGGGACAGAAGTGTCACGAATCACGTGTTAGCACGAGAACAGTGAAGACCAGGCGGCGCCCTGACAGGTTAAGCACATCTGTAGACTTATAGCAAATAGGGATCGGCTAGAATCATTAAGCGATCCAGGGATTTCATTTAGTTGTAATCACGTGATAGACCTGGGAGGATCCTCAAGGGATCTAACAGAGTCTATAGATCCTAAAGGGATCTAGCTATAAAACAGAGAACGAAGATTCTATATAAGACTAGCACATCTACTATTAGATAGAAGCTTTGTACTTAACTTAGTTTATTAATCTTATTACTATTATTTAATACCTTTAATATAAGTAATAAGTTTACTTCTAAGTAAATAACCCGGCGCGCTCTTACCTCTTCTTATATACTAACCCTTCGATACTTAGTTATTCTTTGTTAGATAGATTAGGTAATTATTATACTTTAAGTACCTGCTTTAAAGTAAGACTACTATAATATTAACTACCTCCTCTATACTAAAGTCGACTCTACTAAAGGAAGTAGTATAACCGACAATGTCGCTGGCTCTACCTATTACTACTATTAGAGAAGAAGTAAAGCTACTAGTTCTAAAACCGTTTAACGGATCGCTAGAGAAACTCGCTAAGTTTCTTATAAAAGTATTACTCTACTTAAACTTCTATTCCGCGTAATTCGGAAATGAAATAGACTAAGTCATATAGCTGTCTACCTGTCTTAAGGGTACGGCCTATAACTAGTTAGAACCTTATTTAGAAGATTACTAGGAAAATAAGACTATAGAAGGAAAAGTCTCTATTTAGATAAGTAAGAAGATATAGGATTTGTTTAGGAATATTAAGGGGTTTAAGAAAGGAATTAACTAAGTATTTAAGGATGTCGATATAAAAAAGAAAGCTATATAAGCCTTGTACTCTCTAATATAGAAAGGCTTAGCTGCGAAATATACTTCTTAATTCTAGTAGTATTTAGCCTATATAGGTTAGAATAATAAAGTACTACGTAAGTAATTCTATCGAGGATTAAAAGATAGTATTAAGAATAAGCTAGTCTAGGAAGACTTCCTAGACACTCTTAACGAACTTATAGACAACGCTATTAAAATTAACAATTAAAACTATAAACGAAGCCTAGAAAAGAAGAGTAGTTATAGATATTATACCTATAAGAGTAGGCGATAGGACTAAGAAGACTCTATAGACCTTAGCGCTACCTAAAAATTATAGCCTAAGAAGAGATCTTAGAAGAAACCTTTTATAAAAGGTAGACTCTCCTAGAAAGAGTAAGACTAATAATATAAGTAGAGGCTTTATTATTCTTATAGCTTCTTAGTCTATAGAGTAAACGACTATAGTAAGAAGAGAAACTCTAGAGAAGAAAAGCAAGTCAACGCTACTTACTATAGAAAGGTAGCTATACTTAAACAAGTAGAACTTATATAAGAGGAACTTAAGGCTTAAGGATTTAGTATATAAATCGAAAACGAATCCTATAATATAAAAGACCTTAAGGACCTAGAAAGTTTATTAGAATCTTCTAGTTTATTAGAGGATGATTAGAACCTCTAGATAGTTAAACTAGCTAGAGAAGAGAAATAGACCTTTTAATAAACTTATAAATAAGAGAATTGTTAGATATCTATAGATGTAGATAAACTAGACTTCTAGTCTCTATATAACACTATAGGCTATAGACCTATTAAATTTAATAAGTATATAGTTACCTAAAATAGTAATAATTAAATCTACTTTATATATATAGTAATAGGTAATATTACCTAGAAAGGAAAGAAATATAACTATAGTATCGATAGGAGTAAAACTCTACTATTAATAGTAGGCTTACTATCTACTTATACCTACTATCTAGCTATAGAAGAAAAGTAGTATATTAAAGCTATAAATAACGAAACAGCTATTTAGGCAAGGTATAAGCAAGGATTACTAGCGAACGATCCTATGTAACTATAAATTATAGAAGGCCTCTCTAAGGATATAGAAACCCTAGAATTTAGACTTATCTATAAGGTAATCTATTTAGATACTAAGAAAATAGTAGTAGGGATACTAAGACATCTAGATAAAGAATTATTTAAGATAAACTATATTATAGAAGATAATTAGAAACTACTTAAACTAATTAATAAGACATCTCTAGAACTAGAACTAAATAATATTTAGTTCTTATATAATATATAATTAGACTAAGTTAAATAGAGTTAGGTTAGTCTAGTAGATTTTACTAGAATCCTAAAAGTATATATTATAAGTAGACTAGTCGAGAATCTTAAAGGTAGACTACTCTAATATAGCGAAAGCTTTAGAGTAATCTATACGAAAAACGACTAAGTTTTATTATAATTAACTTAGAATACTATATAAAAAGTAGTAATTAAAGACGACTTAGATTAAGAGATCTATACTACGTTAGGAAATTACTAGTTAGTAGTAACTATAAAGATTAGAGAGTAAACACTTCGAGTTATAATAGACTCTAGAGTAATAGGAAACTTTATTTCTCTAGTAACTATAGTTAGGTTAAACATTCTATCTAAAGGAATAGTACTATATAAACTATTAGTAGTTAATAGTATAGATATTAGATATTAGAATAGTATTATAGATTAATAAACTATTCTAATAAAAACTAATATTTAGAGATATAGCTTAGATACTTAATTTAATATTATTAAACTAGGAAAACATAAAGCTATACTAGGTATACTATAGATTAGAGAATATAATCTAAACATTAACTAGAAGGTATAAACGATGTCCTTTAAATGATGTAGCTATAAAGGATTATAGTAATAACTATAAGACTAGAGCAAGGTTAGCGCTACCTTCTCTAACGCGCTAGAACACCTTGCCTAGGGTTCTCTATAGGTCGGTAAGAAAGCTAATAACACGATACCTGTATAGTATAGAGAATTTAAGGCTTTGTTTAAAAACCTAGAAGACTTAAGAGCCTTACTAGAATATTACCTATAGGATTATAAGATTAAAATTAAGGAGAGTTATAACCTTAAGAAGTAGAAGCTTTAACCTTATAATTAGAGGAACCTATAGCTTCTCGAGAAGTATATATAGAAAGGAATTTAGAAAGGATATATCCGAAAGTTAGAATTACTAGTAGCTTCTAATATACTTATTATATTTAAGAAGGATAATCTAAATAGACAAGTTTATATTAATTACTATAATATTAATAATATAATAATTAAGGACGCTTATCTACTACTAGAAGGTTAATACTTATAAGACAAGTTAGGCTATACTATAAAGTTTACGAAACTTAACTAAAGAAACACCTTTAGACTTATTAGAATAAAGGAAGAACATAAATAGAAAATAGTTTTTATTTTACTATTAGAGCTCTATAAGTATATAGTAATATTATTTAGTCTAACTAATATACTAGCTACTTATTAGAGATAGAATAATAAGATACTAAAGGATTTACTAGAAGTAACTATTATATATTACCTAGATAATATCTTAGTATTCTTAGAGAAAGAAGAGAACTATAAGAAATATATAAGAGAAGTCTTAAAGAGACTTTCTACTATAGACTCCTGCCTTAAGCTTTCGAAGTATAAGTTTAGAGTAACTTATACTACTTTTCTTAGGTATATAATATCCTCTAGACAAATAAAGATAGATCTAGAGAAAATTAAGGTAATCTTAGAATAGAAATTACTAGAAAATATTAAAGACGTTTAATTATTCTAAGGATTCGCGAACTTTTATTAATAGTTTATTAGAGACTATACTAGTATCTCTAAACTAATAACTAATCTTACTAAAAAGGATATACTATTTAATTAGAACAAGGTTATAGAGAAGGTATTCTAAGAAATTAAGAAACGATTCGCTAAGGAACTAATCCTTAGAAATTATAATTATAATAAAGTAAGTACTATTAAAACAGACGTCTTAGATATAGTAATTACTACTATACATCTTTAGCTAAATAAGAAAGAAAAACTTATACCTGTAGTATACTTTTCTAAGACTCTAGACTTAGTATAGTAGAACTATAGTATCTTTAAGAAGAAACTTCTCGCTATAGTTCATGTACTAGAACATTAGAGGATATATCTCTAGAGTATAAAACACTAGGTAACAATTCTTATAGATCACGAGAATCTCTAGACCTTTATAACAACGAAGGAGCTTAGTAATAGATGCCTTATAAGGTAGTCCTAGATTCTTACTAGATTTAACATCGTTATCTAATATATAAAAGGAGTAGATAACTCTCGAGTAGACGCTCTAAGCTAGAAACTAGGTTATAAAGGGGATAAAGAATATAAAAAGATAGCTATCTTAAAGACTCTTTCTAATAGAGACTTAGTATCTACAATCTATAAAATTATAAGTATAGACAATATCTATCTATAGATAAAGAAGATCTAGGATAGTATAGAAAGCTAAAACCTATATAAAAATAGAAAGATACTTATATCTAATAAACATATAAGAACATTTATTAAAGAGTTCTATTTAGCTCCTACCTATAGATATTAAGAGGTATAATATATAATATAGAGAATAAAGTAGAACTTCTATATAAATAAGATATCTATAATAGTTAAGGAAGTATTAGTAGAGTATAATATCTATATAAGGAATAAGGCTTTCTACTATATACCTTATAGATAGATAAGTACTACTCTAATACTATAAGTACCTTAGAAGTTAATATCTTAGGATTTTATAGTTAAGCTACTAAAATCTAAGGATCTAATAATCAAGGTTAAATACAATTTAATCTTAGTTATTATAGAACAGCTTACGAAATATATAATTCTTATACTATATAAAGAATTAAGTATAGCTAAGGAATTAGTATTTATATTCCTAAAGAAAGTAGTCTTAAGATATAAACTACTAGAAGAGATACTCTTAGATAGAGATAAACTCTTTACCTTAAAGTTTTAGGTTACTCTTATAGAAAGATTAGATGCGAAAAGAAAGCTATCGACAGCTTTCTACTCTTAAATAAATAGAGGAAATAAATATATAAATTAAGTAGTTAAGATATATCTCTAATATTATATAAACTACTAGTAAGATAACTAGGTTAAACTCTTACTACTAGTATAGTTCGCCTATAATAGTTTAATAATAGAAATAATACTTGTTATACTATTCTATACTAACTTTAGATATAAATTAGTAGTATATTAAGATCTATTAACTTTAACTATTAATAATTAACTTACTTGAATTTAAGTCTTAAAGATTAAAGAATTATATAAAGAACTAGTAGAAGATTTATAGTTTATTATAGAACGTAATATATACTACTATAATAAACGATATAGTTAGAAGCTAATGTTAAAAGAGAAGGATAAGGTCTATCTAGTATAAAAAAATATTAATATAAAGAGACTAAGTAGTAAACTAGATTATAAGAAACTTAGACTATTTAAAATTAAATAAGTTAAAGGACCTTTAAATTATAAACTAGCTCTTCTAAGGACAATGAATATCTTTCTAGTATTCTATATATCCTTACTCGAACTAGTACTACTAGGAGTACTACTAGCTCCATTTATAGAGATTTAACCTATTAATCTAAACGCTATATATAAAGTCGAGAAGATTCTTAACTATAAAATTATTAGAGATAAGATTAAGTATCTAATTAAATTATAACGGTTCTAACCGCTACTACACCTCAGGCCAACCCCTGACTAGAACCCAGCGGATACCGTGCTTCCTAAGCCCGGCTCGGTTAGCTATAGCTTAGCACAACCTCCTATATATAAGAGCTTCCAGCTCCTAGGCTTCTGTCCTTTCTTCTCTTCTCTCTTTAGCTTAGAATCCTCGTATAGACAGTTCTATAGTACCTAACTTACACCTGGCGTAGTCGTGTATTCGTGTGCGGTCTATAAGCTGTGCGTGTCGTTATATAAATAGTTAAACTACCTATACTTAGAAAATACTTAGAAACCTAGAATAAACATCAGCTAGTACTAGAAGGAACTTTAGAACTTCTACTATCGAAACCTAGAGTTATCTACATCAAGTAGTTAGAAGAGAAAGCCTTAAGGAAGCTAGGGTCGAGTCCTAGGTCTAGGGAAGGGTCGGAAGCGCTAGAGGTAGAGAAAGCGGCCAGCTGTACAGCCTCCTCCTCTTGTCTTTCCTTCTCCTCCTGTTCTTTCTTTTACTTCTTTTCTAATTCTTTAACGATATTAAGTTTATTAATAAACTTAAGCCTACGCTAAGCTATCTTCTTATAACGTTTTTGAATATATTTCTACTACTTTTATAGCTAGAGGATCTTCGCTATAGCCTTCTCCTCTTTGTTATAAAGACGCTCTTTCTAAGTATCTAGAGACTTCTACTCTTTTTTAGAAGGAATATTCTTACTCTAGGAATCCTTACTACTATTACACTTTAACTTTATATAAACGTATTTAGTATATTAGCTAGATTAGTTTATATCTATAAGACATTAGTAACCTTGCGAGGAATATTAAGAACAAGGTATAATTTCCTGTTATATACTCTTAATACTATTTATAAGATAGAATTATTCTTTCTTCTTTTTATAAGTATTTACTTATAGTATTATTAAAAACATTATAACGAGGGAAGGCTGTTAGCCTTCTAAACAATATTCCTTAGGGTGTACTTAAGTATAAGGACACGCTAGGCTAAGAAGGGGATAGTGTTACGAATCACGTGTTAGTACGAGAATAGTAAAGACTAGGCGGCGCCCTGACAGGTTAAGTACATCTGTAGACCTATAGTAAATAGAGATCGGCTAGAATTATTAAGCGATCTAGGGATTTCATTTAGTTGTAATCACGTGATAGACCTAGGAGGATTCTCAAGGGATCTAACAAGGTCTATAGATCCTAAAGGGATCTAGCTATGAAACAGAGAACGAAGATTCTATATAAGACTAGTATGTCTGCTATTAGATAGGAGCTTTGTGCTCAACTTAGTTTATCAATCTTATTACTATTGTTTAATACCTTTGATATAAGTAACGAGTTTACTTCTAAGTAAACAACCTGGCGCGCTCTTACCTCTTCTTGTATACTAACCCTTCGATACTTAGTTATTCTTTGTTAGATAGATTAGGCAATCGTTACAAGAAGCCCAGGAGCTGGAGGCTCTTAAATACATGAGGTGGCCATGGCCCATGCCCTTAGCCAAGAGCTGATCAAGCAAGGGATCAGTTAAGAGATTAATCAAGCAAGGGATCTGTTGATAGGTACGGTGATATCGATGCAGGATCCTTATTCATCGTGTTATTCATCGTGTTATTCATCATGTTATTCATCATGTTATTCATCGCACTTATTCATCAATTCGCATTCCACTGCTTATATATAGCACTAGCTAGACAGCTTACACCAAGCAAGCAATTCAAGTCTTTTACTCTTGTCCTCAGAAGTGTAGCATTCCAACAAGAAGGAGTCTAGCGAAGGAAGAGGAGGGAAGTAGGTGGCGCATATCTGTGTGATACCTGGAAGAGGATCGAAAGCCTGTATGAGGGCAGCAGAATTTGGCTCCTTCAGATCATCTTGATCATCACCTCAATTGATCATCACCTCAATCGATGACTCACCCTCAACCTTTAGTCGCCCATTTCCTATTGTTGAGGCATAGTGGGCCCCCAAAGAAAGTGCAACAAATTATAGCGATGCACCTGTTAGGCTCACAGGTCTATGTTTTAATGGAACGAACCGAGAGCTCGGTAAAAAAGGAACGTTGAGAATGAACAGGCCAAGTCAGCCAAGTGCGTGCGCCCTGCGTTGTCGCTAAGCTTATGCTTATTTTGGCAAATGCTTATTTCAGCGCCTACTTTACAGGGTTTCAGGTTTCCCTACCAGAAGTCAAAATTCTAACTTAACTACTATTCAAGAGTTGCCATTTAAGTCATGATCAGACTGCTAGGTACACCAAGTGCCAAACACTTAAGTGGAGAGTTTAATTTACAAGAGGCAACGCGAAAAAGTGGAACCAGATGCGTGCGTGTGAAAATCTTTAACGTACTTCATAAGGAGTCCGGATTTATAAGGAGTCCGGATTTTTACCCCACCATTTATTTTGTAAAAATCATAAAACTTCAACCACATAATATTTACTCCTATTAACTATACTATCTACTTTATTATCGATCAGGGCACCTAGGAGCAGTATGTACTAATGATCTACAGATACTACACGTTCGTGGTGCACGAATTCGTAGTTCAATTAGCGGGGTCATAGCTTCATCCAAAACCATATTATCACTATTTTGAATAAGTTCCCTCCCTTCCTGGCCCGTAAGAACACCCCCTGTAGCAATATATTGACGGCGTACAGTCTTCTTCTTCTTTTGGCGTTCAGATTCAGCTCGTAAACGTCGATTTTCCTCTGCTAAAATCGTAGCTGATTGCATAGCAATCTTACACCCTTTAACTAATTGATCTAATGCAATAGCAGTAGGGCTTGAGAGAATGTTCGTACGTCGTTTGATAGAAGCTTTAATTGTCTGGGTTTGCTGATCCGCCTCATATGTATTGTGAGGTGTTTCAGGGACCCAAGGTAGTAGGTTTGGAGATAGTAAAGGAGGGGTAGGCGTATGTAATTGAGTATGTAATTTACTCAATACTTGATCTGGGTTGTACGGGACAAGGCCAGTAGTTGCGAATCCATTACAGATTGTGTTTGTGACCATAGTACTTGTACGAGCTGTATAGTATATTGAAAGGAAGTCTGGCTTGTCGATATGATATGTACCAGCTCGTACGAGCTCCTCGACTCCTTGTCCATACAATCGCTTTAAAACTACAAAGCAACTAACATCCAACGGCTGCAAAAGATGAGATGAGTGCGGTGGCATACAAAGCGTTATAATGTTATGTTCTGAACAGAAAAGGTCGAATTCAGGAGTAGAATGACTACCATGGCCATCAAGGATTAAAAGTCGATATACTCCTTTTACACGATCCTTGGTATATTTCTCAAATACGTCCGAAAGCCACTTTAGACCCAAGGAATCATTGGTCCACCCTTTGTCACTGTAAGAGGTAAAGGGTATAGACTATATACAAAGTATATAGAGACAGTGGAAGTAGGATGGTCAGATGACTGTTAAGTACACCGGGAATCAAAAGAGTAAAATTGACTTATGAAAATGACTTATTTAATTGACTTAGTTTCTAACTATAAGGACAGTAAAGGTCTATATGTACTCCTTAGAGGGATTCTAGGAGGTTCTATAGATTACAAATATAATAGAAGTGCTTATAAATCAATAGAGATACTAGAATATTCCAGTTCACGTGATCGAATATTCTAGAATTAGGCGAGAACAGACTAAGGTTTAAACCAAAAGTCTATTACTAAGTAAGGTAATTATTACCTAAATGAAACAATTAGTACGTATAGTATTCTACTACTATTTGTAGAAGAATCTAGTAGGCTGTTCAGGTTAGAGGTTTCGTAATTAGCATTATTTGCTTTCTCTTTTTAAATAAACAATTTGATGCTGTTTTGAGTGGTAGGAATACAGTCTATCTCCTATGCTAGACTTGCCTCCTTGCCCTCCCTCTTTAGTGCGATACCTGAGATGCTCTAAGAACTCTAGACTTTCTTTTCAGGCCGATTATAAGCTATATAATATACTATCCTATATATTTTAAAGAACGTAGCTCTATTTCCTTAGTTCATCTTGTTATCGGTTGAATTACTATCTGTTAGAACCTGTCTACTTTATGTTTTAACTTTAGTTAACTATTATAAGCCTTATCTTTTACTTACTTTTTCTTATCTTTTACTAAAACCTGTGCTTTTTCTATGTTATTACTTAAATCTATGACAGCAACTGTTAAACTAGATACTTGATTGCTAGAACAATTCCTATTACCCCTATCCCCTACTGCTTCCGTAATCTGTGATATGTTAACTAGGTGTAAAGTCTTAGCTATACCAAACGAAACCATAACACTAATCTCAAGCTCTCTGAGACCTTCGAGAACTTCCTCGATTTCTCTTTTTCCGCGGTAAAGCAGAGTTTGTTCAGCAGAGGTGAGTTCTCGCCTGTGGTAAGTATTAGTGTAATATAGCATTAAAAGAGGAAAAATCTACAGCGTAGGTGAAAGACATACTGCTGCCTATGGATTTGTAATATAACTAGATCGACTAGGTAGTTTAAAAACAATGCTAGTTTATAAAATTCATCAAGGCTAATAATAAAATCGTTGAATTTGTCCTCGGCTATTCTAAACGCCTAGATCAGCTTCTGGTAGGGTCCTTTCTGGGGTCTTTCTACATTGGTGGGTAAGTTACCTCCTTCCCAGGAGCTTGCCTTCCTACAAGCTGCCTGGATTATGTTGAATTTATTAGAAAATTTGACAAGGATACTTTCAAACTTTAGCTGGAAGTTATCCTTGAAATACTTAGTATTCGTATTAACTGTATTCACAGCCTTAGTCAGGGTTGTAACTGGGAGGGATATATGTGTTACGATGTCCTGAGCTTGCGTAGAGGAAAAGAGTAAGAGTAACAAAGTCGTGACTTCTCGTCTATGGTTTGTAACCTTAAGAATGAAATCGCTAGGCTGACGTACTTTGGCTATTGTGAGACAATTTGAGTCGATATACTTTTGAAGTAATGTTTTTGAGAAAGAGAGAGCCTGGTATTATGAATAAAACAAGAAAGACAAAAATGTCAGTGGGTCGGCATAATGATAAGGACCCCATTCCATTTCCCGGAACACTGCATATGCTCGGATTCTTCCAATAAGTCACTTATATTTAGTGTTGGGAATACGTACAGTTTTAAATGAACTAACCAAACTAAGTTGCTACTTAGTTAGTTTTACCTCTTTTCTACTTAGTTAGTTTTACTTTTATAGAACTTTAGTTAGTTTTAGTATTTTAAGTAAAACTATATAGTTTTAGGTAAACTAAGTAGGATTTTTATATATATAAATATCTTAGTATTTTAAGGAATTCTAAGAATATTCATCGAGAAATAGGGAAAATTCAGGCCTATTTAGGCATATTTTAGTATTTCCTAGCCTTCTGATTAGCCTCTGCTTTATCGCTCTATTTCTCTAGAATATTTGAACTATATATTACGACTAACACTATAAACACTTTACGACTATACTACTAAAAGAAGCTTCTACACCCTCTAGGAGATCGAAGAGGGTTCTGAAGCCTACTCCTAAGACTATTTAACCTCGCCTTATATTTACTCCTAAGTAGGCCGCGGCTAGCCGTATAGCGGTAGCTGCTGAAGCTATAGTAGCATTAAATGATAAAGTAACTGCTAAAGACAAAGATATAGGAGAAGACTATTTACAAGTGCCTAGGAGGTCTCTATCTGCTAAATCGCCTTGTTTAGCCTCTTCTGTTTTAGCTTCTTTAGATAGATCTAGGAAACGTAGGAGAAAGTTAATAAAAGACTAATAATACTTCTAGATTTAGCGCTATATGCTATCTAGCGACCCTGACTACTAGTACCTCTATCGCGATTCTAAAAAGCTCTGTTAGTAGTATAAGTACTATATATAATAATACCTTATCATTTCTAGAACAGGCGCTCTAATTAAACACCTTATTAAAGTTTACTAAATTCCTAATAAAGAGCGACGACAAGATGTAGTATACGCTATATAAAGTATAGTAGATAAGGCTATAGACAACGTTACTTAAAATAATAAAAAAAGGAGGCAGATTAGTAGTAGCGATAAAAGCTCCTTAGATCTAAAAGTCCTAGAGTATCTCTAGATACAAGTACTTATAGTATGCTCTCTAGCTTTTAGGCTAGTTAAGGTATCTAAAGTTCGCGCTTTTTTATACTACTTTAATCCTAACGTACTTATATAGCTTCTACTATTATACTATACTATCTATAGCTAGATCTAGAATTAGTATAAGATCTAAAAGATATAAATTTACTAACTTCTTAATACCGCGCGCTTAAAGATTTATATATCCTGCGATTACTAGAGCTTACTAAACTATCTTATAATATTTAGTATACTAGGTTACTTTATAGGCGTAGATAGTAAGCTTTATTTAGTAGTTTTAGTACTTAAAGGTCTTAGAGGGTTATATACTAGCGAGTATCTTAGAGAGGCGATTATTAAGGTTTTAGAGAATTAGAGGTTTATATAGAATTTAGACTACTTTTAGATAGATAATATATTAAATAATAATACTATAATAGACTTCTTATAGACAAGTATATACTAATTTTATACTATTATTCTACTTACTAATTATTTCCTATTCTATAGAAATATATCTTAAATTTTAAATACTAAACTATACTACTCTTAAGTATTATATACGTTATATAGGCTATATAATTAACCTTACTATATAATCTTTCCTCTTCTATATAAATAAAGATACTCTTAATTCCGACGATATTAAGTAACTAGATATATATAAAGTAAGCCTTAAAAATATTAAAAACTAGCGTAAAGTTAAACCTCTTAGTAAGCTATATAACATTATTATATATATATAAAGGAGTATTCTAAGGCTTATAGTATATAAAGAGATTATAGAATTATAGCTTAAAAGAGATAATAGTATACGCTAGAATTCTTAGTATAATATATTAGAAAATATACTTGTTTATAAGGATTATTTACTTCTTTACTTTATTAAATACTCTTCTAATAAAAAGAAAGACTTTTAGTATAATAAGAAGAATATATTATCTAATAACAAGTAGCGGATTATATAAGTTATTAGTAAATTTTTAAAGTAATTGTCGGTATATATAATTCTGGTGAATAGCACCTTGTACGAGAGCCTAGTGGGTCTACATGCTTTAGGTCATGTGAGTGGCTTGCCACTCACATACTTAAGCTTGTAGAGCACCACCTCTCTTTACCTTTACTCTTTACGCACAAATGAATACACCGATTTAGTTACCTCCAAAGAGAAGGTGACCTGAATCCCGTATTCGCCGTCCGTCACGACTACCAAGTCGTACCAACAGTAATTTAAGAATACTACTAAAGCTCTTAAGAGTAAGTATTTAACTCTTTCATAAGTACTTCTTGCCTTTGATTATTGTCTCTTAGCCTTTAAGCGTAGAAAGGCTAAATTCAAGAGCGATCCTATACTCTCTTAGATGTTTAATTCCAGCTAAGAGAAGCTTAAGAAATATTATCGATTATCTAACGATTTACTAGTATATACTATAGCACTTATATTATATCTACGCTTTAAATAGTAGTATATTAATAAGTACTAGGATAATGTACTTTAAGAAGGCGTTAGAGGATTAGTACTTAATCTCTAGGAGGAATATTGTCCTATAAATTCAGTAGTAGTATCTACAAATAATTCTTCTATAGTAGTAGATGACGATAACCTCTTCTCTTTATTCTTTCGTAACACCTTAAGCGAGATCGATGATCAATCCGCTAGCGACGAATACAAGTACTATTATACTTCTCCTTACATACTAACATGCGCTGATCCTCTTAAATAGTAGCTTAAACCTACATAATAAAAGCAATATCTAAATCTCGCTTGAATAGTACTCGATATACTCTCTATACCTACTATATCAGTAGAGCTAGAACGACTATTCTCTAGCGCTAAAATTACTATTACTAATCGTCGTAATCGGCTTAGCATGTCCTTAATAAACGCTCTCATGTGTCTGAAAAGTTGGTTTAGTTTACTTGATATAGAGGAAGTAGTTAGAAAGGTTAAGAAGAAGATAAAAGTCCTCGAGGATGAAGCTATTCGTAAGGAGGTAGATGCGTTAGTTGCAAGTAGTGTAGATGAACTAGAAATTGACTGATTATACTATTAATAATAAAGCACTTTTAACTTAGTTTTGTAAAACTACTATAGTTTACTTGGTTAGTTTTGCCCTATTTGTTACTTAGTTCTACTAATCCTACTTGAACCGCAGTTAGTTTTCAGATTTTAAAACTGTGCTAAAACTACGATAGTTAAACTATTCCCTACACTGTGTAAGGGTTAGAACCCATGATGGAGGCTCGGGCCATGCCCTCGCTAAGCACTGACCAAATCCTCGCTTCAGCACCGACCATCGTCCCCGCTTAGCACTGGCCATCACCCCACTGCCAAGCAAGTATCCTTATTCTGTACCTTTCTGTTCTATTCTTTTGATGTCATAGATTTGTCAACAGTTCTTAGAAGATTCCGGAAGCTCTTCCTTTCTTCCTATATATAGGGGAAGAGCTTACATGTATGTATTCTTCACGCACTTCTTAATTGAATATTTGAAACCACACCTTTGAGCTGTTCAAGGTCTGGCCTCTCACACACTGCTAGACTTCATTATTATCGACGTGTGATTTCCATTGTAGATACACTTGTTGTACCTTTTATGTTACACGTCCGTAAGCTGGAACTCACACCAGCCGGTAATACAGTAGCAGCAGAGACCTTGTTTTATAGTTGCACGATAAAGCTTTCGGGTAGATGAGGTCTTAATTTGTTTCTTTGCAATTGTTGACATTTCATTGGAATTTGTTTTTAGTCTATAATGGAAGAATAGAGACAAATTACAATTAAAAGTACGTTAGGATAATCATCTAAGGTGTAGGACGGAGGCGCGAGCAGGGGACTTTTAAATCTAGAAATTAGAGAACGATAATCTATTTTAAATAGCTCAAGCGCTCTCTGCCGAAGGCCTGTGACTACAGATGATCACATACTTACAATTGAATCCGCAGTCAAGTAGATTATTTATTATTATTTGCCTAATCAGAGAAGCCATTCATTTGAAATAAATCACCCCTTAATCTGAGCCATCAGATGCATCAGATGAAATAACTACTGGAGCCATCCCCTTTCCGTCTGCCAATGCAGCGACCTGGAGATTACTCTTGTTCCTCTCCATCTGCTTTTCCTCAATGGTACCGTCAGAATACATAACATAGCAGTGTACTTGTGGATTCATTTGACCCAAACGGTGAGGCGTTGCTAGATATTGAATCATTTCGCAAAGTTTCGCGTTCGGCTCCATGGCCACAATCACTACAGTACTGGCCAGGGTATTACCCAATTCCATTGCCTCATTTTTTACAAGTTAGCCGAGTTCGTACTTAGTATATATATACGGGCATAGGATTTCTTTCCCGATGAAGTTTCAAGTGTTTGTCCCTGGATTCAATGGTCTACGGTCTATAGTCTACATATAAGCATGTCCATCCTACACACTTAGCTTTCAGAAACTGACCTCGTACTCCTATTCTTTTCAATTTTCATTGCTTTCTGGTTTAGAGCAATTATCTACCCTATACCTGTGTAACTTTATCTTGATAAGAAGACGTTGAAGGCCGAACAACGCGCGGTACTCTACGGTAGAGCAAAAGGTACAAGAAACCAGAAAGATAAAGAAACACACTACTCCAAGCGCTCTGCTATTGACAAGTCTCGGGGTATGTATGTATGTACTGAATCGCATCTCTCCTCCTTCTCTCACTGATCTGGAGAATACTAACCACCTCCAAGTCCCACCTACGAAGACTCTCCTCAACCTACCACGTTCCGCTATACCTAGTGAACTTCTCAAAGTGGCTCCCTCACCAACCAATACTATGGCCGTTCCAGGATATTGCAGTCACTCCTTCATCATGCTCAAGTCGGATACCACCACGGTGCAATGGATTTGCCAAATGTGCCACGCCGGTCCATTCAACCACATCTACGAGTGCAAATACTGCAAGCTCAAGACTTGCCGGCCGTGCTCGATGAAGGCCTGATTGTGTCACTTTTCGTTCGTCGTTCCCGGTACGTAATGTTACCATGCCACTCCTAAATCTCATTCGTTGGGGCAAAACGAGATGTAGATGGGACTGATTATTGATTCGGGCACATTCGGCTTTTTCTGACTGATTCAATTCTCGAAAGAACGAATTTAGATTTGTTTGAAACATATTAGAAGAGCAACGAGCTTGTTTGATGGACGATGTTGGGGTCCGAAGTGGATGATTGAGAATGATTCAGGAGGGGAGGGAAAGGCTGTGAATGTAGAGAGAAGGGAGAAACAGTAGAATACTCTTTTTCTATCTAGCATGGCCTCGTGACTTGCTTGTCACGGCCGACTTTGCGAACACAGTTCGAGCGCCAGACGGTCAAAACCTAGACTCTTTCTTGAGGCCGGTGCATTGGATCATGAGCTGCAAAAGAGGGAGCGTTGTCAACTATGTGGTGGTGAGTCCATATGAAGCTCAAGAGCTCTTACCGTTGATTCGACAGCAAAAGTAAGTAACACTGCATATATACTCCCCGCGTCTTTCCCTGTCGATGCCAACCCTTGAAGACCTCTCATTGTACGCTATTCCGGCCGTCCCAGAATCGTGGTCAACCCCCTCTATCAGCAACCACCTTAACCTCTTTGCCGGTCAGTTGTATATCCGAACTTACGAAGATTACTTGTTACTTTGCAACTTTTTGGGGCTCTGCTCTCGCCGTCCAGACAACCACCTTGAGGTCGCAAGCGATGGCTTCATGGGTCAGGCTTGGCGAGCTGCGTTCTGTCCCTTCACTACTAGTCCGGTGGCTTTTTTCAGGACAATAATGTTAATGAGGAGGAAGGGGCAGAATATTTTGTTCTCATACATCGGTCAAATTTTGAATGGAGACTTAATCAAGCGAGAGAAATTCTCGAGGGAGTGCAGTAAATAGCAACAGTGGGATATGTGGACTGGACTTGACGGATGATACTTGTGGTGGTTATGTGAGCAAGCTTGCAGCGACCTTGTAGTAGTATGTCCAGGTCTATATTGACCAAGACCGAAACCAAATTGACAATGACCAAGATTGAATCGACCATATTAACTATGACTAAAACTCAATTAACTAACCCTGACAGTAAAATGTAGTTGTTCATTCTCATAGCGTTCATTATGCTATTTAAATCGTCTCTTACGAGGCTAATGACTCTTGTCATCGCATCCTCGGTTGCGAGACTAGAAGGGTCCCTGATGGATGTCCTAATCCTAACCTGCGCACTACCACACCAATTACTAACATTCCTCAGCAAATCGTTCATTACCAAACGTTTCGATCAAACAGTTGATTTTTGCAAGCTAGGAAGACATATTTTTAATTAATTTCCAGCTTAGTATCTGTCTTTTCCACTGATCTACGAAGTAACAGCGCTCTCTTTTATCGAAACGTCGTATGTAAGATTGGATATTCTAGCCGAATTAAATCCACTAAGCAGGTGCCCTCTATGAGAATTGACCTCTATGGTAGAAGAGTCTCTGTCGCGAGCGGTGGAGGGCACGACATCCCTAGCAAATTGTACACAACAACTACCTACGACGGGATCGCGCAACGATGATATTCTTAGCAATGAACCCGCCTCCCGCTGCCGCTGCGGCTGGCCAAGTTTAGAACAAGGTTTACGAAAGATGCCTAAAACTCCTAACAACCGTATTTCCAGTAATGACTGTTTCGGGAGCCGGGAAGATCAGATAGCTACGGGCTTGCCAGAAATTTTCAGATTACGGCAAACGAGATACGATAACACATGCTCTAAGTTTACGAAATGACAAATAGAAATAGTTGTTACGTAAACTTTCATATCACGGATCCACAAATATATGACTTTAGAGATCACATTTCTGTACTTTTATTTACTTTATGATTTAATCCTCCGACTTTGCTGAAAATTTCTTCCTTGTAATTGCCATTTCGCGAACAGGGTCATTCTACTACTGAGTACAATTTATGCTCTTCTATCATTTTCTTTTCCTTGGCATTTCTGAGGAGAGCTTTAAAGCAACAAGGCTTGTGCTATAATATTTGGACACACAACATACACCATTTTGTCCAAATCTCCAACAATAGCGGGCCGGGGAAACAAACAGCTCGAGTCGGGTTCTTGCGTTACTAGGTAGAGTACAGCCATTCAACCAGTTAAATGCTTTGCTCACAAATGAGTTCCGTTTCCTATCCTGCAGGCTATACCTGTCTCCTCGGCAAGGTTCCTAGAATCTTGATGCTTTTCTTCTAAAGAATCAGCACCGCCACTTCCTGAAGCTCTCTGTCCCGCTTATTCTACACTCATTTCACGCGCAATAGCACCCATCTTTCAACGTTGTAAATATATATTAGAAAATAGATACTTACGATATCTCGAATGTTAATCACTATATTCAATATCTTAGAAGGCCCAAGGACACACTACAAGCTGCTATAAAACGCGATAGGGAGTACCTAACCGACAGAATACCCCGACAGGTACTCATTAACCTACACATAATGTAAAATACTACTCAGAACTTTCAACGCTTAAGCATAGACAGCCATCAAACACAAATTTTATTCCTTCCCCCTCCATACCCACCATCGACCGTATCTTATAACAAACTAATGCCAACGTACATCAGAGATCTAAGGTTAGGTACCCACCATCGTGGCACCTATCTACTTATTAGAGCAGTAATACCCCCTAACCGGATGACAGCAATTACAGCCATTGTCGAGGATAAGAAAGGCAATACAATTACGCTACAACTATACTAGCAACCGGATGCGAAAACTCAACCTACAAGTAGTATTATTACAGAAGGTAATGTTTTCCTTATCAAGGAGCCATTTTTCAAAGTAATAGTAGTTGGTGAATATAGTCTTCGCGTTGATTATGTTAGCGACCTTGTTCGGATTGATCAACATCACGACATGCTACCTCTCTAGTAGCGTCCTCGGGTGATAGATTTAAGTTAAACGGCTGATGACTAGAAGGAGGAGGGCAATAGACAAATGAACAAAGGTCAGTCCTAGGCAGTAATTCAAAGGTAATTTCTACTCTTCCTTAAAAAGAAAACATATATGTACAACCAACTAAGACTAACTTACGCTATGTTACAGTTATACCAACAGTCTTAGATCAAATCCTACCAAGGAAGCGAAAAAGGCTATTTAACTTAATCTTATCCTTGTAAATATTAAGGACGGAAATTTTGATGTAGCACTAACAGATTCCACGTTGCCAGCTTAACAGGCAAGTTGCAGCAGATATTGATTTTTAGAGTTCGCAACTAAGACTTCAGCACCCTTTTTAAGAATTTTAATTACAATACTACCACATTCCAGCTCCCCGTAGGGAGCAACGTGTAGTAATGAGGCTCCCTCAGCATTCTTCAAATTAACATTAATACTAGAATTTTCAAGAAGTCTTTCAATTATGGCCATTCGCTGTTTAGTAATCCTAGCATACGTTTCATAGTAGTCACAATAGTCTTCCCAATCTATGAAGTCCAAAGAACTCTCAACTCGATAAATGCGTTGTAACCAATAGTTAGAGTATTCTGTACCTTGCACTTTCTTACAAAGGGCAAGGTGTAATAGCGTCTCTCCATGATAGGAGGTAGCGTTGGGATCAGCGTTGTCAGTAGTGTGCACGTACTAATGGTATGGCAATAAAGTGGGGTTACAATAATTTATTTATACACTATTGACACCAACTAAGTAGGTTTTGCACTGAATCACTATATTATTAGTATACGGTTGGCATGCTTAGTGATTAAATCGTATATTGCAGTATATAGTGTAGTATTTTTATTGCCAAGCATGTTAAATTTAAGCTTTTTACCCCGGATTTCCACCCCCTCTTTATTTCCAGCCGCAATTCTTACAACTATATAGCACAGCAACCAGCCCTAAATGTATACAGATTAATAGCGAAGCTTATAGCCCTAGCTTAATAGAGTATTTTTAAAAAAGAATTATATAAATAGCTCTTAAATTGAACTCAAAAAATGCTACCCGGGTGAGGGTGATAAAAGTGGGCCTTGCGAGACGTTGAACTTCAACAACACCACGACCAAATATATTAACTGCACCCTTAATTTAATAGCTATAATAGCTTAAACTAGTGCTTTCTAGTGCTCTTAACTTACTCTTTAAAGCTATTAGTTGAAAATAAACTTTTCAGAGAAAAGTTTAGTTAACTTCACAACTTCAGAAAAGAATCCCAGAAAAATCTATAGTAAATTGATTAACTAGAAATTAAATCACTACACTATGAGTTCTGATTAGAATACTATGCATATACGCTTAAAAGATAGCCCTAATTTAGGGCTTTTCAATGATATAGAAATATTAAAATTCTATTAAGTGAATATTTTTAAATCGCGCTATGAGTAAAGTCGCTTTTCGTGATTAATTTTGCCTCAAATCGCGGATCCCACACGTTCCACCACGTACAGGTAAAACAAGCCCAAAACTCTCAAGCACTTCAGCGCATTGATTGTAATCACTTTTCGGCTTGAAAATTTGTATAAAAGTACCTTATTTTCCCTCTAAAAGTCTCTCATCTTCATCTTCCACTTCCATCTTTTACTTCTCCTAGAGAGTAGCACTTTTTACCCCTCTTTTTTACCCCTCCACGCCTCACCAAGAGCCTAGAATCACTCCACCACCACCACCACCACCAGCATACCTCAAAAGATCAACCACTTATTCCCTCAATCAATACCTATTTATCTTCTTTTTCCGATTTTACCTGCCTCCTTTACTACTAAAAATGTCCTCCCACGTATCCTCTTCCAATTCCACTACCCCTGCACCCACTTTCCGCTCCTCGTCACCCATCCTTGGAAGGGCCACTATACCCATGGATGCCGACTCCCCTTTGAGCTTAGTAAGCATATCTCAATTTGAACAGGAATTTAATATATATATTCTGACGCTTGTGCTGATGCCGAGGGGGATGTTACGCTTAAGGATGTAGAGGTGTTGACTTTTGCAAGTGATTTTCAGTAAATCTGGGAATAGCTTCATTCTGAGAAATTACGTAATCTTAGTGCACTATCAATATACGGTAGTATTTATTACGTAGTAGGTAATATGGTCTTAAAATTGATTATTTACTACTCACTTTAATGTAGTAATAAAGAGTGATGATTTTACTGCAGTATTTTACTGCCAGTACACTACTGACACCACTGGTTGGGATTTGCGCCATGATCTAGGAAAAATTTAACCATTTGCCTGTTCCCAACTAGTGCCGCATAGTGTAAAGGTGTCAGTCCTCGCGGGGTACACTGATTTGCGATATTTGATTCTTCGTGTCCACTACGCGGTTTGTAGATTGTCCTGTCCCTAGATACGCTTGGCAACCATGTTTTACAGTTAAGGTTGATGTCCACAGAAACTCCTTTCTCAATGAGTAACTCCGCTGTGTCCTATAGACTATGACTAACAGTATAATACAAGGGTGTCATGTTGTCATCGTCAATTAAATCAGTAGGTGTATTAAGCTCCAGAAGTATCCTTACAATTTCAATTTCGCAATTCCCTTCAGCGATAGCGTAATGTAAGAGACCTTTTTGCTATACGTCAATTACAGCAGGGTTACAGTTCTGATTAAGGAGATATTAGGCGGTTCTTAAATATACTTCCGCTACTACATATAACAAAGAGGTTCGTCCGTAGTAGTCCTGAATATCTAGATTAACACGTCCACTTACAGTCAGGAGTTCAACTGCTGCCTGGTGTCCTCCTTCAGCCGCAAATGACAGTGGTGTTCTTCCCATACCCTCGAGCCCTGTAGATCGCGACTCTAGATTGACTCTATTAGTGCTAAGCAGTTATTCCATAATAGACGTGTACCCTCTACCCGCTGCCCATAAAAGTAGTGTCCGACCATATTCTCCGTCCACAGTCTTGTATTGTACCCTGCTAGTAGCAAGCAAGAGCCTTACTACCTTCTCATGGCTATTCATTACGGCCAATAATAGTGGTAGTTGTCTATTCTCATCTGCGTTAACATAGGCATTCTTGTCTAGTAATATCTTAACTACCTTTTCGTAACCTAGCTCCGCCGCCCATATCAACGCTGTTCGTCTTTTAGCGTCGTAATACTCTAATTCGTTGTGATAAACATTTAAAAGGCGAGAAAGAATTATATCATGACTGTTAAAGGCTGTAAGTCTAATCCCGTTTATATTTAGTTCTTCTTTATATGGCCTCTATGATCGCCATAGTAGTAGGAACCACAAATTGAATAGGTTATTCGTTGTTTGGTATAGGCGGGAGACTTTTAATAGAATGTGTCTACTTACAGAGTTTCTGAAATGTTCAGCCTAATGTACAGCTGAATATTCCAGAAATGCCTCTACTTTCGGCGTATTATCCTCATCTTCCTCTCGTAATGCTAACTGTATATAGAACTTTATTAAGTCATATGTTAACCTTCCTTTAGTTTGTATCAACTTCGAATTAAGTTTATCTAGTAATAGATACTTAATGTAAACAGTAGCTATAATTGTTTCAGAGTCTTATAGCTGTAAACAATATTTCTAACAGTCATTCTTTACCTAGACTTGTTTTTGAATAAGAAATTCCTTCGCAGTTTAGTGAATAAGGTATATCTTTTTATGATTAATATAGACAAAGAGTCTACATAAACGAAGGCTTTTCTCAAGACGATGTTTCTTTATCTTAACATCTAGAAAAGATAGCGAGTCAGAGGATTTCAGATTTGATTTAATAGCGAGGCCAAGCGCTATTGCCATCTCATCAATGCTTACCAGTCGCCGAGCACTAACAATAATATGAAGAATTTTAGTAGTATTAGGTCTCTGTTAGTCTTTAATCTTACTTAATATCTTTTTATAAGCGTTGTCGATAGATGATAGAAGTTAAAGGGATTCGATTAATACCTAATCAGGATTTAGACTGTTTTAGTAGGTCTTTTCAATACTGTCAATAGCAAGATAAAGCTAAAGATATGTTCGGTGTTTCATTTTAAGAAGCCATGTTTCAAGTTCCTTCGTTGTAGTTACGCTCAGCTAGTTTTTTTTACCTAATCTCGCCACCCTCCCTCGAATAACCAGATCAATCTCCTAGCGAATCCTATCGTTTTCTTTCTCCCCAGACAGTCGTATACTTGGTAAGTTTTCGAGAATATCTTAAAATCCTCTCTTAATGTCATTATAGAGACAGCTAGTGACAAGAAACTTAAGTAAGTTACGCCCTGAGGATAGTACTAAATGTTTACTATAGAATTCCGACAAAGCATTTAACAGCTATTTGCGATCTTTTATTCGACACTTATCTAGTGTATCTAATATACAAATTACGCCATGTGAGCTTAGATCAGTAGCTACATTAATCAGGATACGCTAAAGTTCATGAACCTCTTCTTACAGATTTTCTCCATTCTTTTCCCATAAAGGCAGTGTATATTTGAGAAGGTGTTGTTATATACTAAATATTTGGTGTAACAAGGCACAGAGCGCTATAGTCACGCTATTTTGATCATCGTTGTCCTTAAAGAAAAAGTAACACATAGAGCGTAGAAGTGTACTAAGTTTATGATCAACTAACGATTGTGATAATACTAACTTTCCATAGCTAGGATCAGCGGAAATCTAGAGAAGGTTGTTTTTTTGACTACCTAACTATTCTATGTACTTAGCGTTTTCGAGTACCTACGTACAGGTACCTGGAAAGCAGCTCTAGTTATTATTCTTAAAGTCTTCATAGGATTTTAATTTAAAAACATAAAGACATTTAAGTTCTTTTTTACGTAAGAATTAATGTTCTTGTTGTTCTATCTACTTCGTAATACTCTCAGCAATTTTCTCTAGAGCAGAGCCTATAATCTTTTGTTAGCGATTTTTTACTTTTTGCTTATATAAAATTTAATAGATCAATGGAATAAGAGTAAAATAATAGTACTTGACTACTATAGAGAAAATAAAATATATAGAAATGAAGGATGGCATCAAGGCTCAAGTAAAGAGTACAGTACAATCCTATAACATGTATCTAGCGTGGTTTTACAAGCTTAGATAGCTAAATATTACGTACCCAGCTTAATAGAAGGCATACTCTCTACCGCTTGTCTAGGTATTACAAGTAGAAGATCTTTCGCATATATTGCTGCTATAGCTACAGCATATAGCTGCCAGATCTTATTCTTATAGGAATCGGAATAGTCGCAAATCCCTCGAATAACAAGACACGGAAAGTCATCTATTAAGCCTAGATCAAAGTCAGAAACACTACTTATAGACTCCGAGTTACAACTCACCTGCAGCTTCCATTTCAAAGCACTTGATCTTCTCCTTTTATGCCCACTTGTCTCTCAACGTGGCGTCTCTCATTACTTAATCTACCGACCCAATAGTTCCATAATATAGCATAATACCAGTGTCACGCCGTGTATTTCTTTTAACAAGATTAATGTTAAATACACCACAGCAGTCTTTACATTTTTTCTTGTCTTCTAGGTGAACTATTTCTAGTTTAAACAGCTAGTCCTTAGCTAGGCCTAGATATTTAAACTTTATAGCTATATATAGGTTATCTAATAACATTTTTACTACCTTTTCAGGAATATTAGGGTCTTTCCGTCGGTGCTAGCCTTAGACCATGCTCACGGCATTCAAGAGGAGTTTTAGAGGTTTATTAAATATACTAGTCCGAATGAATTCTTTCCCCTATACTAACTTTCCGAAATCATACTACACCACCGCTTCCGAAGACTTCGATTACAGGCTTATAACAACATCGCTGAGTCTAATATCTTACATATCCTCATCGTTATTATCATCATCTTATTCTTTAGAGTCTTCATCCTCCGCATTTTTATCCTTAACATTGTAATATAGCGCTCCACCTCTAACACTAACTAGCAATCTAAATCTAACCGCTTTGAAGCTACAGAGTAGATCTTTTACCACGATAGCAGCAGAAACTTTACCTATATTCTCTGTAGGCAGGCAAGCAATTACCAAGTTATACGACCTAATTCTGCTAAGGAGGTATACGTTCGTATCTCGCGGATCAGCTGCTGAAAGCACTAGATATACTTTATCTAACATCGCTCTAGCGACGACAAGCTCGGTTCTTAGCAAAGCATATATCCACGCGACGGTATAATCATCATACGTAAACTGTAGAGGGACTTTAGCCATGCTTAGCCTCGTTATAAAAGTTCGTTGTTTAAGTCTAAATTATAACACGTATAAGCTAACAATCGATCAAGTTACTAAGCACATCTCACTTATTTGCTTTAGGTTAATCAATAGCGTAGGGTTTTTTAATAGGTTTGTGTGTTTGAAAAATGTTTAGTCCAAGGTCGTAAAGCCGGGCGCAATCTAGATGTGCAGGATATTAACTAGGCTTACATACAGCTATACTTTTAAACTTATACTATTGGAAAAGATTTAACCACCTAGATCTAAACATAAAATTCTAGTTTCTAATATCTGGGATGCTCTAGATGTCTGCAATGAGGAAGCTCATGGCTACAATCATGCTTCTTACCTATGTTGAAAACGAGGGCACGCTTTATGAGTTAGCACCCTGGTCCGACTGCCTAGATGCGCGCCGACACCATTAGGCCGCCGAGCTCGAGAGCCTCGTAGTGGAGCTGCAGGCTGCAGGCCTGGTGTACCACCGCCCCTCAGCTTACATCAGGCCCTGCCATACCACAGCATGACATTACATGCCACGTCAGCGCATTTTACAGTGGTACTGATGCAGCACATTTAATTCCAGAACACGAGAGCCAGTAGTTCAATTCGAATTCTATGGCGGAATACAACAATGACCTATCGCTAGATCCGAATAACCTTTTGCGGGAATACAGTGCTCTTACGGTCTAATATCTATACAGCTTTTAACAACCGCAACTTTGTCTTCTTCCTAAAGGACTAGCAAAGCTTAGTTCTACATATATTAGAATTAACTCGGGATATTAGCGTATTATATCACAATACTCGTCTAAATATGCTCTTCTATTCCTTGGAATTTCTGTTCCTACGTTTTACTTAGTTAATCTTCTCTTCCTTATCTAGTTTCCTAAGTAGACCGGTAGTAGATATAGTATAATTAGTCTATATATTTATAACTTGATTCCTTATGTTTATACATTAGCTCTTATCGTAATTAATATAAAAGACAGCCTAAAGTAGTACGAAAGGAAGTTGTTAAAATTTAAGAGCTACTCTCTAATTCTTCTATTACTTGAAAAGAAAATTTATAGAGTAGAAATAAGTAACGTATACTTCTAATTAGCTTAGTAAGTTTACCGCCTTATATAGAGTAGCCCTTGAATTTTAGTAAACCTCTTTCGTATAAGTTTAAGAGACTTAAATTAAAGCTAAGACTAGTTATATATACGTGCTCTAGCTCTAGTAATAGACTCGCGCTTACTCTAGAATATAATAAAGTATAATTTACTTAGTAATCCGATAATAACCGATAATATCTCAGCTCTATTTAGCTAATATAGAAATCTCTATATTTATAGAATGTTAATCTAATAGATACTAAGTTATATATTAAGTTATATAACTTTATTATCTCCTATACTATAGTTTAAGAGAGGGTTTTATCTAGAAGAACTTCCCGGCTTAATTATTAGAATATAAGTAATATTAAAATCTAATTAATTAATACTATAATATAGTAGAGATAGTACTCTTCAATTCCGTATTCATTAAACCTAATAAATTAGACTTAGTTTTCGTCTATAAGCGAGATTAGAAAATATAAGTAGTATAGAGAATAGTTTAACTATTATAGTTTTAGTATAGTTTTAAAACATAAAAACTAACTACAGTTTAAGTAGAATTAGTAGAACTAAGTAATAAATAGAGTAAAACTTATTACGAAGTTAGAGAAACTTATAATAATATAACCGATAGAAGAGAGCTAACCGAGCCCGGCTCGGTTAGTACGTGCTATCTAGTAGGCAGGTTATATATAACGCGAGGTTACGTATAGATTACTAAACTCCTATATATAAGCTTTCGTTTCTCTAGAACTCTCTTCTCTCCTTACTTTATTATTCGTTTAATATAATAGTTTCCGTTTAACTCTATATTTATTATAGTAAGTAGTAGTTTACTCTACATAGTTATAAAACTAACTAAGTAAACTATAGTAGTTTTATAAAACTAAGTTAAAAGTACTTTATTATTAATAGTATAATTAGTTAATTTCTAGTTTATCTATACTACTTATAACTAATATATCTACCTTCTTATAAATAGCTTTATTCTCGAGGACTTTTATCTTCTTCTTAACCTTTATAACTACTTTCTCTATATTAAGTAAACTAAACTAACTTTTTAGATATATAAGAGTGTTTATTAAGAACATGCTAAGCCGATTACAACGATTAGTAATAGTAATTTTAGCGCTAGAGAATAGTCGTTCTAGCTCTACTAATATAGTAGATATAGAGAGTATATTAAGTACTATTCGAGCGAGATTTAGATATTACTTTTATTATATAGGTTCAAGCTACTATTTAAGAGGATTAGCGTATATTAGTATATAAGAAGAAGTATAATAGTACTTATATTCGTCGCTAGTAGATTAATTATTAATCTCGCTTAAGGTGTTACGAAAGAATAAGAAGAAGAGGTTATTATTATCTACTACTATAGAAGAATTATTTATAGATACTACTACTAAATTTATAGGATGATATTTCTTCTAGAGATTAAGTACTAATCCTCTAACGCCTTCTTAAAGTATATTATTCTAGTACTTATTAATATACTACTATTTAAGGCGTAGATATAATATAAGTACTATAGTATATACTAGCGAATCGTTAGATAATTAATAATATTTCTTAAGCTTCTTCTAGCTGGAATTAAACATCTAAGAGAGAGTATAGAATTACTCTTAAATTTAGCCTTTCTATACTTAAAGGCTAAGAGATAATAATTAAAGGTAAGAAGTACTTATAAAAGAGTTAAATACTCGCTCTTAAGAACTTTAGTAGTATTCTTAAATTACTTTAAAAATTTACTAATAACTTATATAATCTACTACTTGTTATTAGATAATATATTCTCCTTATTATACTAAAAGTCTTTCTTTTTATTAGAAGAGTATTTAATAAAGTAAAGAAGTAAATAATCCTTATAAACAAGTATACTTTCTAATATATTATACTAAGAATTCTAGTATATACTATTATCTCTTTTAAGCTATAATCCTATAATCTCTTTATATACTATAAGCCTTAGAATACTTCTTTATATATATATAACGATATTATAGAGCTTACTAAGAGGTCTAACTTTACGCTAGTTTTTAATATTTTTAAGAGTTACTTTATATATATCTAGTTACTTAATATCGTTAGAATTAAGAGTATCTTTATTTATATAGAAGAGAAAGGATTATATAGTAAGGTTAATTATATAGCCTATATAACGTATATAATACTTAAGAGTAGTATAGTTCGATATTTAAAATTTAAGATATATTTCTATAGAATAGAAAATAATTAGTAAGTAGAACAATAGTATAAAATTAGTATATACTTGTCTATAAGAAGTCTATTATAGTATTATTATTTAATATGTTATCTATCTAAAAGTAGTCTAAATTCTATATAAACCTCTAATCCTCTAAAACCTTAATAATTACCTCTCTAAGATACTTACTAGTATATAACTCTCTAAGACCTTTAAGTACTAAAACTACTAAATAAAGCTTACTATCTACGTCTATAAAGTAATCTAGTATACTAAATATTATAAGATAGTTTAGCGAGCTCTAGTAATTATAGAATATATAAATCTTTAAGCGTATAGTATCGAGAAGTTAGCGGATTTATATCTTTTAGATCTTATACTAATTCTAGATCTAGCTATAGATAGTATAGTATACTAGTAGAAGCTATATAAGTATATTAGGATTAAGGTAGTATAAAAAAGCGCGAACTTTAGACACCTTAACTAGTCTAAAAGCTAGAGAGTATACTATAAGTACTTATACCTAGAGATACTCTAGAACTTTTAGATCTAAGGAGCTTCTATTACTACTACTAATCTATCTTCTTTTTTTATTATTTTAAGTAACGTTGTCTATAGCCTTATCTACTATACTTTATATAGTATATACTATATCTTATTATCGCTCTTTATTAGGAATTTAGTAAACTTTAATAAGGTGTTTAATTAGAGCGTCTATTCTAGAAATAATAAGGTATTATTATATATAGTACTTATACTACTAACAGAGCTTTTTAGAATCGCGATAGAGATACTAGTAGTCGGGGTCGCTAGATAGTATATAGCGCTAAATCTAGAAGTATCGTTAGTCTTTTATTAACTTCCTTCTACGTTTTCTAGATTTATCTAAAGAAGCTAAAACAGAAGAGGCTAAACGAGGCGATTTAGTAGATAAAGACCTCCTAGACACTTATAAATAGTCTCCTTCTATATCTTCGTCTTTAGTAGTTACTTTGTTATTTAATACTACTATAGCTTTAGTAGCTACTACTATATAGCTAGCTATAGCCTACTTAAGAGTAAATATAAGGCAAGGTTAAATAGTCTTAGTAGTAGGCTTTAGAACCCTCTTTAATCTTCTAGAGAGTGTAGAAGCTTCTTTTAGTAGTATAGTTGTAAAGTGTTTATAGTATTAGTCGCGATATATAGTTTAAATGTTCTAGAGAAATAGAGCGGTAAAGCGAGAGCTAATTAGAAGGCTAGGAAATGTCGAAATATATCTAAATAGGCCTGAATTTTCCTTATTTCTTAATGAATATTCTTAGAATTCCTTAAAATACTAAGATATTTATATATATAAAAATCCTACTTCGTTTACCTAAAACTATATAGTTTTACTTAAAATACTAAAACTAACTAAAGTTCTATAAAAGTAAAACTAACTAAGTAGAAAAGAGGCAAAACTAACTAAGTAGCAACTTAGTTTAGTTAGTTCATTTAAAACTATATGTATTCTCTATACTAGGAATAATAAACCCTTTAATAAGAGCGGACATTTCTCAGCTCCTGTTAACCACCGAGGAGCTTATACCGACCCTGAATACACTGCTTAAAGACATTAGATATTTAAAGCAGCCGGCTACGATCCTTAGAACTTTATTACTAAAGTCCTCGAAATCCACTCTTCGCTAGCGATACTATCGGTATTTCCGAGCCCCGGATTTAAATACTGTCCAGGTATAGCAGAGTACATCGGCCTACACTACGATAATAAATCGTCTAGATGCTTTTAATCTCTTCTATTAACAGTTATAGCTTTACTCATATAGAATTTGCAAATACCCTAACGCATACAGCCGGCGCGAGTTAGCCCTCCTTACTAAAAGGCTTAGCTTTCTCAGTCCTAAAATTAAGTTAGAGCTAAATAGAGATCCAGCCTAAGTTAAAATAGCAAAGTTAGTCCGAGAGGTACTCTACATCTTGCGGCCGAATGAGAAAATTACTTTCGATACTACTCAGGCTAGGCTAATTATCGTGTCGTTCCAGGGCTACTTGAATAAGGTATAGAAAGCTCCCACGCAAACCACATCTCCTTCAATTACCACTAGGCAAGAGTTTCGCTCTCAGAGATGCGAGCGTGGTTATATAGATACGCTAGACCTTAATGATCTCTTTTTAGAGAAGATACATGCTCCTCTCTCCGAATACAGAAAGGACAGAGACGAGATTAGTTCTTTCTATGTTAAGAGGTCACGACACATTGCATTCTTTGGGCCGATAACTCTCACAGCAAACCAAGAAAGCCTAGCAAAAAAAGGAGTACCGTGTGAGGGTTAGAACCCACGATGGAGGCTCGGGCTTTGCCCTCGCTAAGCGAACCTCTGCTGCATACATGTCCTACGCTTCAAGCAAACAAGCAAACACGCTAGCACATCTTACCCCTCATCTTGACACTATGCCACGTCTTCATGTTTGCTATATTCCTGCAGTTGTTATGTTCTTGAATTTGTCATCTTCTTGCGATCTCTTCTATATAGGGGGAGAGGTAACACATGTAACTACTCTTCATACACTTCTTATAATTCAATATTTGAACCCACACCTTTGAGCTATTCGAGGTCTGGCCTCTCACATACCGCCAACTTATCTAATACCCGCTAGCCTATCCCTTCACTAAACAGGCAGATCTGAACCTACTGGAGAGCCCTCCAACGAAACTCGCGATGAGACGACCGGAGACAGCGAAGCCGTGGTTTATGAAGGGCTAGTGATTCAGTTTATAGAAAATAATGTTGTTATTCAAGAAGTTCCATTAATAAAGGAAGATGTTAATAGTCATGCTAAGATGTATGCTGATTAAGGCAAGAAATTGTCCTTGGAACAAGGCCTATACTTTCCTTGGGGGGAATGTTTTAATATTATTACAAAGACAAGAAAGCCGGTTGTTACTGTGTCCACTGTCGTAGAGACATGGGTAAGCGAGAGGAGTCAAGGTGAAGAGCTACCTAACAGGTTATAGCCAGTATCGAAGGAGGCTTTTAATTTTAATAAGGAAGAATGACGTGTTGAACAGGGTCTCTAATCCCTAAATAACTCTCAATTTTATATATAATCTCTGTGCTCCCACCTACCTAGAGTTAGATAATCAATCAATTAATCACTCTACTCTGATCTCCTCTCAACAGGTTATAAGCCCGGATGCACTACCCTGCGCCGAATAAGCCTCCGAGTACCCAAAAATCATCAGAGACTAGATCCACATCTCGACACTCGTCTTAGCAATACGAGGCGTCCTCAATGTATCAGGCCCTTGTTTTTTATTCAAGGCGTGCCCATGCGATATAAGCTCTTACAAACAATTCGACCAGGCCTTACATCTCTTCAGACAGACTGGATTAAACGTTTAGACACTCGCCTTAGCATTGCGAGGCGTCCTTAATCTATCCGGCCCTTGTCCTTATTCAAGGCGTGCCCTTACGATACAAGCTCTTACATTAATTCCGACCCAATTATAATTGGAGTCTTCAATAACATCATACGATGCTAACCATCATATGATATCAAGCCACTATACTGCGCACACTATTATATAATGCTAAACCACTATACTACACGTATAATCATATAATGTTAAACCACAATACTACGTATATCATTATATGATTCCAAACCACTATATATTTTCTAAAGGAGCAAGATAGGAAACTTCGAGCCCTTAATTTTTAGATGGTAGTAACGAATGTTTTTGAACTTTTATAGGTCGCAAGGATAAATTTTAGCGTAAAACATAGCCCTAAAGCAGCGAGACGCTAGAGTCCTGAACCCTGAGGGTTAGTAGGCGAAGCGAGTAGAAAGGTAAGTAAAACAGCGGTCGTACTACGCCTAAAACAAGGGACAGATCACCGACATGTCACTAATAGTAATAAAAATAGTAGATTTATAAAGTATATAAGAGAAATTTTAATTAAAGATAGAAAGAAAATAGTTTAGTCTTATTAGAAAAATATAGAACTCTTAGATCGATTTAGTCGAATACTAAAAGTATCTATAGTAGCTTAGTAGTATAATAGATCTACTAACTTATATATTAGTAACGTTATATATATAGTTTAAGTAGTAGTATAGAGTTAGTTTAGGTCTTTATTTAATAGTTTTAAGTCTTAGAATAAAGGTATTCTTATCTTCTATATCTAACTTTCTTTCTTATCTATTATTCTAAGAATAGAGTATTATTTATTTCGACTATTTAGAAGTATATCTATTATAAGTAGATAAGAGTTATTCTAAATAGCTAGATTAATATAATAAAACTTAATCTATCTAACTAAAGATATCGTTTCGATAGATTAGTTACTTATAAAGAGGTTTATAGTATAGATTATTTACTTAAAGGTAAACTTATTACTTATATAAAGTAGTTAAAGCTAAAAGGTATTAATAACTAAGTAACTAAAGTTAAGTATAAAGCTTCTATCTAATAGTAGACGTACTAGTCTTATATAGAACCTTCTTTCTTCGAGATCTCGACTAGATCTATAGATCTACTTAGATCTCTAAGAGATTCTCTAGAGTCTATTATATAACTTCTAATACTATAAAATCCTTAGATCGTTTTATCTAATATAACCGATCTCTATCTTACTATAAGTCTATAGATGTACTTAATCTATTAGAGCGCTATCTAGTCTTTATTTATTATATACTAATATATAATTTATAATAGTTAATAGTCTTTAATTTATTTTTATTTTTTAAAGACAATTTACTAGAATTACTCTACTACGTATAAATAATAAGAGTGAGTAGGTAGATACGAACCTCTTTACTACTATATATAATATCTATAGAGTATCTACTTATCTCGTTAGTAGTAGAACTCCTAGATGCTACACTTACTCGTACAGGTTGACATCTCACGTGGGCCTTCACCTTGATCACAGTCAGAAGTTTATACGTTTCACGTTTCGAAACAGTCGTACTTTTGTATAAAATTACTTAAAAAGCTGATATAGTGCGCGGATGTTACTCCACGGGCTATGGCGTTTCGTCTTTTTATATATCTATCCACCCCCGAGTCCCGACGCACATTGGTCTCCTTTCTTTGCTAATCGCGGGTTGATAAGCATACCGGTAATGCGGTTTTCTTGTAGACTAGACGAACGAACGAACGACGATCGAACGAAAACACCCGAGGAAATTACGACTCCGTACTGCGAGAAGAGATGGGATGAACGACCACAACTCCCGTCGTCTCGCGATCTCATTCGCGATCGCGAGAATGCTTTCGGTAGTGCAGGCTAGTTTATCAATCTTAGACTAGTATATACGAAATCATAGCGCTGCATGTCAAGTTATACTACTTACTTACCCTTCTCTTTAATTCAGCTAGAGAATCCATTCCGTTCACCAACTCCTATACGGAGTACTCTTTCCCTCGAAGCTGTCTCGCACTTAGAACCCTACACGCCCTACCATACCATGCCATGCCCATGCCATGTCATCCCCCCTGACTCCCTGACGTGAGCGGAGATTTAAAGTTTAGTCTAGGTACTGTACAGTAGGGGAAGACCATGATCGGACGATATCCCGCTTTTATATTAATTTGCATTTGCATTTGCGTACCTACGGAGTACGCGCGGATCATTGCCCTTTTTTATGGGATCGAGGTCGTTTGAGGAATGAAGGAGTGATACCTTAGATAGTACAGAGTAAATGGCGATGCGTGAGTGGTGTGGTGATGTAGTGGTGGAGTGTATTTGAATCGCGAGGTTAAGGTTACTCGATTACGGAACCAGTAGGTCGTGAATTTCTTTTTGTTACTTCGCAACCGTTTTTGGGGGGTTTTTTTGCTTTTTTCTGAATGTTTGGATGCGGATACCAATCACCTGCCCTGCCCTGATGTTGGGGGTCTCCAGCCCTAGAGAGGAGAAGGGTAGGTGCAGCAGGAATTGAAGAGTCGCAACGGTTTTGACGGGAAAAGCAAAAAAAAAAAAAAAAACAGTGTTATGGTCGAATCACGAATTTGGTTTTTTGTGAAAAGCACGAGGGAGGAGAGAGGGAGGGAGTAATAAATATCCAATCGGTTTCCGCGCTGCCGTTGTGATTTTTACGATGAACACGGGGGACTTTATGGCTTGGGAAGAAGAGTTGGTTGCGCTTGTCATTCATTGGTTTTCCTTTCCATCGTCGATCGGAAGGGAATTTCATCTCATGTCAAACGAAGCTGTTTTAAACACGCTTATAAAGCCACACGATTGGGTCACCATCATCCTCTTCGGGGGAAAATCAGATGAAAATGTGGAATTTCATCATTTTCCCTCTCCTCTCTCCTCTCTCAGCAAAAGTGTAGCGAAACGGCAGCTCTCCCTCGGTGCCCCGAAGATCCCTTGAGTAACGAGAGACATCGAAGTGCCCTGGTCTTTCCCCCCCCCCCACTCCACTTGCCGAGTGGATTTGATTGAAAGCAATTGTTTGGATGGGAAGACAGCGGGGGTAGGTTTTGCATGGAGGGTTGCAACTTGTTCTGGGTTAGTGCTAATGGTGGGTTTTGAGGCGAGAATGTCTCCCTGGGGTTTCCCCTGATGGGAGGACTAGGGACGACAAGGGCGAAATTGAAGATTGGAAGAAGATTTACTTCGTGTGTGGTTTTCAGTGCAGTGATTCTTACATTTCCAACGTTGTACCCACGTCGATCGAGAATGGAAAATGAATGTGCAAGACGCAGAGACGTGCTTGATGAAGGGGAGAGGGGAGAGGGGAGAGGAGAGAGAGCATGAAGTTCGGAGAATGCGGACCGTTGGAGGAAGCTGCTTTGTGAGGGAAGTGAAGATAGGGTGGGATGGGGAGGTCAGAGAACATGAAGGAGAGTCTGTGAGCGAACGGAGTTGGATGCCCTGGTCGCTGGTGTGCGGGAGATGTGATAAGGCATCAACTAATGAGAGCTCTGGCTGTCAGGAAGGGCATTTCAACAGCCACAGCACGAGTCAAAGCGTGGGCAGAGGGAGGACGAGGACGAGGACGAGGACGACTTGAGTTGAATCATTTCGGGTAAACGTGAACAAGTCATGGTCATGGTCATACACCCACACAATGGGCAACCCCTTTTTTCGAGATCACCTTCCTGCTTCTTCTGGTAAATGCTAATTGTTACAATAAATGCTAAAATGGCAGTTCCCCAGGTACACATCGGTAGTCATCATGAAAAGAAAGCAAGTTCCCGTCTGTCTGTCAGGATGGAGAGCGGAAAGTAATGTAACTTTTATGTACAGACCGGGGAGGGGGCAGCTGTAGCGTGCAGAAGACGAGTCGGAACAATTCATCGAGGGGGCTGCATGCAGCAGCGTGCATTAGCCGACTGCCATGACACCAACACGCTGGAAGTCGTGGAAGCCCGTCACCTCAAATTGGGGCCTATCAATGTGGGGAGGAGACGCTGAATGGGGATACCTAGGTACTCAGGGATACTCAGGGATACTCAGGGATACTCAGGGATACTCAGGGGAGACTGATGTGATACTCAAGCACCAAAACGGTGATCCAAAGGGTACTGGTATCAGATAGGGGGGTCTTTGGGAGTTCTTGCAGTGTGTTCCAGACCTGTATATGCAGCAAATTCAACACACGCTCTCCATCTGTCAGCTACCAGTACATACAGTAGAAGGTCGGACTTCAACGTTAATAGTCCCAAGTCCGAGCCCAACGGCCACGAATGAAGCCAAACAACGCCTCGAGCAAATAAAAGTATCCCCCCAATCTTGAAAAGTAGCTGAATCAGGCCAAATCAGGCCTATCAAACAGCCCGCGTGGCCGTATCGGATCTCCCCCTGGCTGCCTGTCTTCTTGTCAGCTCTCGCTTCACCTCGCTCCCAGCCAGAACTGAGAACTGGTGGTGACTGGAACTGGTGCTCGCTCGTCTCCACTGGCTCCCTCGACTGGCTCACGCCACACGCCACGCCCCCTCAGAGCTCCCCCCTGTCATTTCTCTTGAATACCTACCCTGTGGCCACCCCTCCCCCAGTAACCC
>LKTO01000286.1:0-65819 GCA_001399465.1 Hymenoscyphus scutula | reverse complement strand
TTCTTCCCCTCCCTGCCGGATTCAGCGTTGCTCCTTCTCCACTAAATGCCTCAAGCACTTACGAAGTAGGTAGGTTGCCCTGCTCTCCACGGAATCCAAGCCAAACCGTCCTTGTTGTTGCCTCTTTTGTCCCTACAGACCCGGGAATTCTTGCCCTTGCTCATCCATGGCTCTCTCTCAGCAACAATGGGGACCGTGGGACAGAAAACAGAAATCAACATCACCCACCTCATCTCATCTCATCTCATCCATTCCCAACCCAGAAGATGCATTTATCTGGCACAAAATGGTCTGACATTTACCTTCCCCCGATTTGTTGTCTTTGTATGCTTCCTGTTCTCTCCTTTCGCCGGGCCATATCCTGTCCTTCCCTTCTCAGCCCGTCAGGCGGCTAAAATGCTGACCTGGCTTTTGGAGTGATGAAACTCTGGTCCAGGGACAATTGGATTTTCTCAGGGCAGGGGTGGTGCAAGTACTTTTAAAGCATGCCCAAAGAATGGAGTCGCCACAAGGCTGCCATTGCACGTCTGTATATTGACGAGGGACGAACACTGAAAGAAGTCCAGGACATTCTCTCCCGAGATTATGGATTCAAAGCTTCGTATGATGGACTTTATTTTTGCCGAGATTCCTGACAAACCATAGATTCTAATGTTGACCAGTACTCGAGCATACCGAATGAGAATCGACGAGTGGGCTTTGAGAAAATACAAACCCAGAGAAGATGCACCCGAAGCAGAAGAGGGCATCACCGTGGGCCACAATCCAAACCCCGATATGAATTTGGGCTCAACAGAGAATACACCACCGCTCAAATCCACCTCAAATTCTCAGGTGACGCCAACAGAACTCATTGCAATGTCTCCATCCGCTTATCAACCGGATCAAACGACCGAGTTCAATGATGGGTCATCACATCTCACAATCCAGAAAGTCCCAATGGAAGCCACTGAAGTTTTAGCCATTATTGAGGGTTCATCGAAGCCTTGTCATGCCCTTGAATATCTGCTGGTCAAATGGAAAGCTGGAGGCTCGTACCTCACCGTTCTCAGGAGTCTGCTCAAAAATCCATCAAATCGTGCATCTATCACCCGATGTAATGCAACCGACCAACCATTTCTGTTTGAACTTATAGAGACGCATGTACCACCCGATGAACAAATCGAAGTGGGCAAATTGCTTTTGGGTACTCTCTTGTTGACTGATCACGCTAAAGACCCCCAGATTCCCGTTTGGTTGAAGGTATGGGACAACGCATGTCGGTGCACCGATTGGGAGGATGTCAAAGCCGTCCTTCATGACGGAGAGAGGGTTTCACATCAAGCAGGTGACATTTTCTTGACCGCAGCTCTGGTGGTCTTTGCTGAGCATGCTTTACAACGCATTCACAAACGATTACGGGTCTTTTCAACGCCAAGTGGTTGGGATAATGCATCTCAGCGCATAGAAGCCGACCATTTACGACAGAAGTATCTCGCTATTCTAGAGGAATGTCGAGACGGCAATTTCAGTCTTCGACCCTCGCTTTACAAACAATCCTTGGAGGTTATTGAACGAGATGAATCCAATGACGATGACCAGCGGAATGCACGCCTTCTGACACTTGCAGATGGATGTCGGCACAAGTATCTTGAGATGACAGACGAAACAATGGGCTCAGAGGCCGAGGAGAAAGAATGGGTTGATACCCCAAACGCAATTGTTCCCAACAGTGACATCGAAGAACCATTACCGTCGATCGAAAGCGATTCGCCTACTCCTTCTTTCAGCCCCGCGCCGCAAGATTCCTGGTTCAACATCGCCCCTCAGTCTCTCCCGACTCCTGCAGCAGAACCGGTTAGCTCAGCACAATCAGTGGTTCTCAACTTGATGGACAGCTTCAAATCCCTTCGAGGATTTAAATCTCAAGTCCGATCTATTCTCGAAGGGAATGTCTGGGAGATCTTTGTCTTTGATCGAAAGCAGTTGCCGCAAGAGGAAAATCTCTTTGACTTGATTGTGGAGTATCTTCCAGATTTTGAGCAGAATTCCTTGGTCAAGGCTGTCCTGTTAGCATGTTCCACCAACCCACTGCAACAGCATGACCCCGCACTTTCCTGGTTCCTCCAATTTTTCCACTCTAAGACTTGGAAAGAGTATCAGGATTTGACCCAACAAGTGCACATTGATAAATATCTCAAACCTCTCATGTCGCCAAACGCCATAAAACAAGTCATTGATGCAACGACACTCCTCGTTGGTGAACGGATGTTGAGAGATCTAAAAGGTCTTCTGGTGAAGAACCCGGCTTCGAGAGCGAGAGGGAAGAATATGGAGCTGTATCAAGACACGAGCAAAACTTACATGGCTATCCTCTTGCAGTTTCAGATGAGAGGTGTACAATTTGATCGATCATGGCAGAGTGTTGCATTGGATATTATGTAAACCGGGCTATAAAGATGGTTTGGAGACTCATGGGCGATAAATAATGGACTGGACTGGTATTTATGGGAATGGGCAGGTATGGGTAACGGGTAAATTGAAAAAGAATTGGGCCAGGGAGGGGTGAAGATTTCTTTTGTTGTTTTTGGATTTTGACAGTAATTTGTTGAATTGTGGTATTGGAAGATGTATTCTATCACTGCGTGTAAACTTTTGGTATTGATTATAACGGATGGAAGTTGGGAGTTTCTTCTAGATTGGATGGGTTGGGATATATCATTTTGTTGGTGGGAAGTTGGGATAACATTTCTATCCATACCCCACCATCTTCTTTTTATTTCTTGACATGGTTTGATCTCTTGTTTCTCTCTGTGTCTCTGGATGAACAATGGTTGTACTCTACTTTGATTCCGCTACCGCTTTGTTTCTACACTATTCTCTGCTAGTATTTGATGGTTTTTGAAAACTCAGTAAAAAGCTCAACTTCAAAAGCAGTAGTAATTGATAGCTGCCAATTACGAGATGTGAATTCAAGATCCATGCAACAATTCTTCAAAACTGCAAAATAAACTCGTGATGCAACCAAAAGTACACATCCTGTCTACAACTGCTCAATTTCACGTTCCTCATCCACAACACACAGCCTCCAGCCTCCGCCCCTTGCGCTACCAAGTAGCCACAACATAGAAACCACAGCGTCAACATCACATCACATTACATACCTACACCGCATATTTCCCCGAAACTTCTGTAGATCGACCCTCGTTCATGGATACGCGGTGTGCATGCAAAAGAAGAAATTATTCTTCCACAATGGGTCTTTTGCATAACGAGGCCTTTTACGTCCTCTTCAAGTATTGTCTTTCTCATGAAAATGCGAACTTGTGAATCCTGGGAGTTGAAGGGGGTCGAGATTGGTGGTAGTGGGGAACAAAAAGGAGTTGTGAGCGGAACATCTCCCATTCGTGGGATCGGAAGTGGCTCGTTTTCATTTTTGCGATGTGAAAAAAGCTTGCCAGGGTCTTGAGCATTATTCCACGTAAACCGGTAGAATTCGACTTTCTTCTGGGGGACCTCGAACAATTATCTTGAACATGCTAGTGGTTTTGGAATAAGCGAGCCTGGGTGCTGACGAATTTCTTGGTATAATTAATTGGTGTGTTCCAGGACCCAGAACACGATACCATCACAAGAGTATGTAAAAGGTTGAGGAAGTACTCTAGTGGTAGAAAATCAGTCTGCAAGATACTTTCTCCTTTGCAGTGGATTGGATGGATTCGAAAGTGTGGTAATACAAGAAGTGAGAGCCGTGGGTGTGGTTTCACCATATCCCTTCCCTTCTCTGCCCCTTTTCGCATGGAGGGCGCGGCCCGGGATTTTGACCCGAGAAATGGGGAGGCGAGGAGAGGGTTTCTCTTCCTTCTGTGCTTATGGTCATCGTTGTTCAATATTGCAGTGAGTGCAAGTATTTCTTGTTTGGGAAGTGTGGTAAGAATTTAGTTCCTCAGGTGCGTTGACGGTTGCGGTGAGAACTCTACCTACCAGGTACTGGAGAGAACAACCTCTAGCACTGGGGTTAAAGGATTATGGTGGTTACACAGGAGTATAATTTTCCGCTCGTTGCTCCGTTTCTAGTGTTTGATGAGGGAGGGTAGGATGCAAGTTCTTGCGTTATCTTGTGGAACTCCGGATCCTTCTTTGGGGTCTTGCGAACATGCCTGTTCATGTAGTAAGTGAGAGGGCACATTGTATAAATCGATGCGGGAGATCGAAGAAAAGCACAAAAGGTGTGGTCGATACTTTGTAGGGTTCGGAACCAAGGTCCGATTATTGTAGTGCAGGTAGGTGGCATAGTGGGGGCCAATAGATGGACAGTGTGAGGAGACCCCCACGTTGAAGACTTGGTAGGGCAATATGCACTTCCGTTTTATTGAAAGGATGTTCCGTTTTAAGGGACGGGATTTTGAAGATGGAGAGAAGAAAACTTGGTTTCGTGATGAAGATCCAAAGATATTGATTGCTTGGCTTTTGGTTCTGTGGGGGCGAATGCTGGGGGTTACTGGTTTCGGTATGTGCTCGCTTGCTCTTGTTGAGGTTCAAAATAAGTGCGTGACTTTTAAGAAATAGGATTATTAGACTCCTGCCAAGTTCACAAGAACTATCTTCATATCAGTTTAGACCTTCAAATCTGTAGTGGCAACAGTGTCACTGCTCCGTGCGCACGTGCCAAAATTGCCGAAGATATACTTAAATTTTCTAACTCCCGTACAATTTATAGTGGACAATTATTTAACTATATGGTTAAAGCTTCTTGATTTCTTGATGTGTTTTAGTAACGTATAGAGCCACCTATTCTACTTATTTTACTTAGGTACATTGCTTCCTATAATTAAATACGACTTATAGCTAGAAGCTTAGAGAGAAATGTGCTCTTCTTCTGAATTTCTATATGAGCTATCATTCTTGTGCTCTATTATCTTGTAATATTATTAAGCTGTAAAGACTTTTGGTGTAATTTCGCTTAAATTATAAGGGTCGGTAAAGCTTTTGACACCTCTGTGTCATACTATCTAGAAGGCTACTGAACTACCACGAAAGAGTTCTCATAAATATCCAAAAAAATTCCGGTATATCTCTCCAGCCACAGATAATAATGGGTCCATGTTTTAGACATTTTTATGTAGAGGCTGTTGACCACTGTATGTTTTTGGCTTTGATTAACCTATACATTCAGGATAATCGCCGCCAGTTATCCTAGAAACTGGCGACAACGAGCTATGTAGGTAAACACGAACTTATTTACTGCCACTTTTAATGTCTACTGGCTTAGAGATTCGGAGTAGTGTCACGGACTGTTGGTGGTCTACCGTTCATGAACCCCCCCATACATTAGACCATTAGTAAAGGTTTCCCCACAAGATTGTGGAACCAGGCATATTGGTAATTCTCGCATTGTTCTGGTGCATAAAAAAAATACAAGTCTTGTCACAATTTCCACAGTCCAAGGCGCAAGTCATGCAAAACCTTGAGACCATTGGCATAATACGGATGAGGAATTGAAGTTGGGGTAGCGTGTTCTGCAATTCCTCGGTGCTTGGAAAGAGAAAAATCATAGACGCTTTCGTCAGAAATGCTTTCACCCTGAAAGCGGGCTGCGAATGGGTTTCCTTGAGCTATTCTTGTTGTCGATAATTCCTCGTCCTTCTCTGAAATACGAGGAAATATCCAGAACCAGCGAATCTCAGATATGTATTTTAAATTAATGGTGCCTTCGCTTTTGCGCTACAGAACGGTAAACTGTAACCAAGCTCTTTCTGAAAATGAAGTCGCTTCAAGACTGTGGTGACGCCCGGTATAGGCGCGAGAGTAAAAGGCTTAATGACTAGATGGCAGTCAGCTTGGACCTCGTGGCCAGAAAGTAAGCTATAACCTAGAAGTATCGTGGGTCACACGATTTCATAAGAAGGAATTGGCAGTCTACTCATAGCTTAAAAAATCCCGCGGTTCGCGCTCCTATTGTAAAAAAAGCCTTTCCTAGGTAAGACTCCATATAAACCTTTTCTTCCCCTTCCAAAGCGAAATCTTGTATGCAAAGGAAGGAACGAAGGCAAGGAAACGAACTACGACACCCTCAACCCCCAAAAATCCATTGCCTCAAATAATTCCCTTCATTTCCCAGATCTTCCTCTGCTACAACCCTAACTACCACCGAGTAGTAAACTTGGATTCGCTCCCCGTCCACTGATTAACCGATGCCTGAACATCTTCTCCTATCCCGAAAGGTCAAACGAGTAACATGATAATCGTAACTTCTCAAATAACCTTGGCAACTTAACTCGGGCCAGTGACTCAAATCACAGATCTTTGTTAACAAAGCGTAAAGGGAGCTTTTAGGTAAATTTTAAATCCTCCCGGCTAAGAAAGGAATCGAGAACTGTTCTAGGCGTGAATCGTGAATTAAGTATGCATTTCCCGTCAGCATTGAACTCTTACTCCCACCAGCAGCCCAACGAGAGAGGAGTTGAGAAACAAAGCATTATAATTAAGTAACTTCCAATTCTTGTAAACACTACATCTCAACCTAGGAATTGCTCTACTCCAACCTCAACAAAAACAAGTACGTAACCCTAAGCAATTCTCTAACACCCCGAGACGCCAATGCTAATACAAAGCATCACTAATATCCCCTTTTGAAAACAATAAATCTCCTCCTAAAATGAACAGCGCCCCGACTTCCAAACTCTGAAAGGTATATTTGCAAACGCCCCTAGCCCAAAAGCACGAATCATTCCCTATCATCAACCTGTCCTAGGACTCCTCCTCCTCCCCGTACTTTGAGCCAGAATATTAACATTCTCCCTACCCTCCGCAACAAGCACCCCCGTACTCTTCTTACTCCTCAAAACTGGCAACTTTCCCGCACCCGTAACGCTGCGTTTAAAAAGGTCCTTGGTATCTTTCGAGAGTCCATCACCGCCGAGGCTATGGGATTTTGCTGTGGAAGGATGTTCAATAACCATAGAACCGACATTTTTGTTGGGGTCTATCTCACGGAGGCTGCCACTCGTTGTTGGCCTGATGTCATATGAGGATGGTGGTACAGAGGCAGAGAAGTCGCGGAGGGGTGCGATTTCGGTGATGACACCTTCCATTTCGTCATCAAAGCAAACTGGGACCATGGTAGGTTTCGATGGGCTTTTGGAGGGGGAGGTGGCGGGATTTCGGAGGGCGGCAAGCAGTTTGTCATGTTGTTCTGTTCTTGGCAGTTCGGTGGGGTATTGATATTGTACCTTTTGAGGTGTTGCGCCCGTTGATTCATACTCTGCGAGTTTAGTCGTGGCGATGTTGGAGCGAAGCTCTGCAAGTGGTTGTCTAAGAACCGAATCAAGAGGTTCTAATGACTCCTGCAAAGAAGTTTGCTTGATTAACATCTCATGTCCAAGATCCCTAACTCGTTCATAAGTAGCATTAAAGTGGGTACCGATGTTGTCATAAGAAGACTTGACTGTGGTTGAAAGGTTGTTCAGTGACTGGGCATGTCTATCGTGATGCTGGGCATTTTGAGAACGAGCGCGTGTCACAAAGTCATCGAGAGCCTGCATTTGATTCGCGATGTCCTTCATTTGATCGTCGACAATGCGAACAGTCTCTTCGTGAACGGACTTTGTAGAAACTTGGAGTGACGAGTTATGCTTGTTAGCAGCCTGGTTAAGGTCAGTAAACATGAAGGCAGGAAGTGTTTGGAATTACAACTTACCATCCAGTCTTCCTTAAGTTTGGATTTGAGCGTCTCGCGCGATCGAAGAACCTCCTCCACCAAACTACCCTCTTTCACGTTCCAGGCGTCCATCCCTAGACCATACTCTGATTGGGACACCTCGAATGCTTCCTTTGATGTGGTAATCTCTTGTCGAACAGCCTGTATTTTCTCACCTAGGCGGGTGTCTTGTGCTTCCCCTTGAGCCATCACTAGACTGGTGATCTGTGATAGCAAATTTTGGCGATCTGCTGCAGCCTGTTCACGCTCCTCTCGAAGGACTTCATCTAACCTTGAAGAAACAGCCGCATTTGATCTAGTAGCAAGTTCACTAGCAGTTGTTAATTGTTGCCGTAGGTTGTTCGCTTCCTCTTTCTGGGTGTTGACGTGTTTGAGTAGATCTTCAAATAGTGTTTTAAAGTCTCTACCAAGGGAGCTATAAGAACCGTGAAGTTGTGTGTGAAATTCCCCCAACTCGCTGATAACCTCGGCAGAAATACGCTCAGCTGCGGCGGAGAGACCTTGAAGACCAAGGCCAACTTGAGTCTTAACTTGTTCTCGAAGCACCTTTATCTCCTCTAGAACATTGTCCATTTCATCTTTTGCAGAACTGGTTTGTTCGGAAACTTCCTTCTCGGAGCCTTCAAATTCTGCAACACTGGCCGAAAGGAAAGATTGCGTAGATGATAGCTTTTGCAGTTCTCCTTCAACAAATGACTGCATTCTTTCTGATACTGTAGCCATCATATTCTGTTGTTGTGTCCGGAAATCTTCTACCCTACTCTCAACGAGACTAGTAACCTCCGATACCTGTGCTTGTGAAAGACCCCAGGTGTTGCGGTTTAGTGATTGGAGATCTGATTTTCTCCTATTCTTGTCATGGAGACCTCCAACATCATGAACTGTTTTTCCAAGGGTTGATAGAAGCTCACTTCCGACCGCGCTAAGCTTTTCTTCCGTCCTCTGGTGGGCTTCCCGGAGTATCGTCTCTTCTGCTAGGCTTTGACGGGTGTTGTTCAGAACGAACTCAGTCTGGTCAAGAATATTTTGTGTTTCATCGAGAACGACCTTGGTACTTTCGTTTTCCTTTTTCAAATTCATAAAGTTTGAGGTGAGAGAGTACAGCTCCTGAACCTTGTTCCGCAGGTTGATTTCCATTGCCTCGATTTTTGCTGCCTGCTCATCACTGAGAATGCGCCTTGATTCACCCTCCACCTTCATTTCCTCATAAGCCTCGTTGGAAAGATAAACACCATTGCGTTGCCGGGTTGAAATGAGTTCACTTTTAAGTTTCTCGATTTCAGATGTGAACTCTTTCAATAACGTCTTTTTGTTGACTTTCTGGTTCACTTGAGGTTTGTTCCGAATGTTTTTTGCCCGGAATGCGTAATCGAGTGTGGAAATGGTCTCTTCCAAGTTACTTTTGGCAGGGGAGACTGTGGCAATAATACAAGTTTTGGTTCTTCCTCCGAGGGAGTCTTGAAGAAGTCGTGTGAGTTTCGATTCGCGATAAGGAATGTGCGATCCTCGATCGACCAAGGCATTGATTACTCGTCCTAGAGTTAATAAACTCTTGTTGATGAGACCTGCTTCTGCCGCTCGCTTGTTCTCCGCGCCACTTCGCTGTATGTTTTCGCTTCCAGCCAAATCGACCAGGTTCAATTTACCGGCACAGAGATAATCCTCGCCATCGTCGCCCGTTCTTTTGATGTATGCTGTCACAGTGAAAACAGTATGACTTCTGCTACTCAGATCGTTACACTTGGTTGCTGCAACCTGTCTCTTGTGACTTCCCTGTTGAAGTAGTTTGATACCGTCAACGGCGCTTTGGATGTGGGACTCTTCCATGCCCTGGACTAATGTAGTAGCGTGCCCAGATTTGCTCTTATCGTCGTATATCTTCAGTTTCGCATTCTCGTCGGGGGAAATGAGGTCGCGCAGCTCTTCGTTGTACAGCTCAATAAATGAGCACTTGACCGAGGATTCCGCATCGTCGAGTTCGAGTTTGGTGAACAGAGAATGGAGTACTCGAGGGATAATACCGGCAGCATCAGATAGTATTCCGTAAGTTTCGTTCATGTCTCCGGACATGGTGTATGTTTTGCCAGTGCCGGTTTGACCATAGGCGAAAATTGTGCAGTTGTACCCAGCAAGCATCTACTAAAGTTAGCGTAAAATCCAGCTTCAAAATTGAGCGCCAGAACCTACTTCGTCCAAAATGGGTGTAACAACGTCATCGTATATCATGGCTTGGTCCGCAGCCGATGAGAATACTTTATCGAATTGGTAGGTTTTGTTGCTGAGCGCACTTGGGCCCATGGAAAGCTGCAAACTGGTCCCTTTCACTCCTCCCTCGGTGGATAAGACCACCCCGCTGTTCTCTCGTACCTCACGTTCGTTGCGCCCTCTACATCGGACCACAACATTGATGTTGGTTTCCTCATCATCGCGTTCAAAGTCCCTCTCCTTTCGCTTCGTCCCTCCTACCGTTGTTGCGACTGAGACGACTGAGTTTGTCGGTGAAATCGCGCCTGATCTGTCGATTCGAGAAGGGGGGGCTACTGATGCTGCTCTCGCAGATGAAGGTCTTGGTGGCGGTCGCATACTGTTTTTTCTTGCAGGAGCAACCGCTTTGGGTCTGGGAAGTCCTGCCATTCGATTGTGTTGATGGGTTGTAGAATTGCGTATCCAAGCGCGTGTTTGGAATGCGCGTCAATGGAATCGATTATGTCGTGTTGATAGCAAAGAAATGGGTATCAAGACTGTGGCGCTGTGTGTGAGTCTATCCAAGAAGACTCGGGGCGGTCGATGGTGCTGGTGGTCGTTGTTGGCGTGGAAGGTGTTGAGAAATAAACTCGCCCGGAGACCCTTGAAAGTTGCCAAAGAAGAAAGCGCGTAGTTGGCCGGGTAACGGACTAAGGTAAGGACGACCCCTCAAAGCGGCCCCCGCCTTTGTCACCTGCAGCAGCATCCATGACTGAGTCCAATAACTAGGTACAAGTAAAGTACCCTCAAACATCGAAGCTCTGGAAGATTACAACAACAACAACCAAACTTCCAAACCTTCTGCAAATGTGATCAGAATGCCGCTATTTACAGCCCAGGTCCGTCATGGCCAGAGTCTTGGTTTTCTGGGTATGATACACCCCTCCCCCACCTCATCGCAGCTGTCACTAACACCCGTTTTTGCAGTGCTCGGAGCTACCCTCCACGATATCCTCACACGACTGAAAGCTGAACCTCAAAATTTCCCCCGGTTGGACTTGACTTACGATCATGCCGCACCAGTCACCGAACCTGTTGTCCTCGAGCTTCCTACCAACGGCCTGCGATTGCGATTTGATGGGCCGGAACAGCGCTTGCGCTTGATCGAGGTTCTGGATTTCACCAAGAGCCATCTTACATATAATGATAAAGACGTATTACGGCCGGCACCTGCAAGTCAGGCAGGGTCACCTCCAGTCGCGAGTGCGAGCGGTCCTACATATAAATACATCTGCCAGAGATTGGTTGCGCCCGCGTTCCCTGGAGAGTATGTCGAACCAGCGCCGGGAGATGAGTCAGGGATGGGACACTATGTACTTTCATATCCTGGACTTGCTTTTACATTTCCGATCAAAGCATCTTTGTGGTCACCCTCGAAGATAGATTCAATTTTGAACTCTTCAGTGAGTCCTCAAGCTTCATCCATGGCGATATTCCGTGGCGAATCGTGGCCGGCTGCTCGAGAACATCTTTATACGGAGATAGTAGATCCATCTGAAACCTTCACTGCGCTATTCAGGAAGAAAGAAAGTGTGCCTGCTGAAGTCAGGCTTGTCAAAGTTTACGGGGGGGGTCGGTTGGAGCTCATTCGTTCCACTTCACACGGACCGGTGTGGCTCCAGCTTGGTCAAACCACCCCCCAAGAGTTGGTAGCTGAACTTGGTCCGCCGGATGCCATATATCGAAAAAGTGACCGCCGAATGTCCATTCACAAAGCTCGAAGAGGAACTGGCACTCCAAATAGACCCGATATGAATGACTTGAGACTCCAGGATGATTCTACTGATACCGATCAGTCTTCGGCGCATACGGCTACTGATGACTCTGATGAGGAGACTGAAGAAGGTGAAGTTGCAGGCAACCTATCGGGGGAATGTTTCTATAATTACTTCTATCATGGTTTCGATATCCTGATTTCAAGTCCCACTGCGCCATCACAACCCCCACCATCAAACAAGTCGGCCCACGCAGAAGCCGAAAATGTGCCAACAGACGCATCATCTCGACTCGTTGCTTCGAAAATAATACTCCACGGAAATGTACCAGGCTCATATCCTTTCAATCGACATCGAAGATGTAGATGGGAGATACAGTACTTGCAGCCCAAGAAAAGCCAGGCTGTAGTAAACTCAGAAGCACCATTCAAGGACATCGAGGGCAGGCTTCACGACGAGTGGAAGAGCATCTATAAGGACAAGGAAGAGGCCAAAGCCCTGCAACGAGGTATGGTGCTCAATCGGGACTGGGGTGACAGTCCAGGAAGCAGCTGCGAACTTCTAGGTGGATGGGAAGACAGTCTTGGAGGGAGAAGGCCTGACGCCGTTCCGGCTGGAGCGGATGATGTTAAGGGGTTGGGAAATACAACTCTTTTTGGGTTCCCCGGACTTGTTTTTGAGGTTTTGAAGAATGATACTATCAGTGGTGTCACGGTGTTTTGAGATTTGGTTGGCATTGGATACTGATGGATGGGGGGTGTTTGGGCATTATTCTGTTTGGTTGGTTGGAGTTCTGGGGCATGCAATCTAGACTGACCTCGGTTGGCATATACAGTATCAATAATGGCAGCATAGAAGAATCGCATTTTCGAGAACAAATACATTGCATGTCACTGTGGTCGCCTTCGCATTCACGAAAATGTGTCTTCGTCCAGGAAGCAGTGCCGAAGACCATCAGGGTAAATATATTAACCCCGCGGCTCAAAACCCCCCCAGTAGTGCTCCTCGCTAATGTATTCAGCCATAGTCGACGAATCAAATGGAAGGATTATAATTACTAGCCTTTGCAAGAATACACCATTTATATTAAACCCCTAGCTTGTGACCATTCAAGGAAATGGACAAGTGTGAATGCCGAGAAATGATTAAAAGCTTAGCTTCTTGTCCTTTTCCCTTTCCTCTTTTTTCTTTTGTTGACTGTTATACAGTTTTAGTAATTTGTTTTTGCCTTTTTTATCTTACTTGGGAAACCAGTCCAGGTTAAGCTAGTCTCTCTGAGTAACCATTTGACGGACTTTCAACTGGCTTGTTGGGTTTTTTGTTTCGGGGTGGGCTTGTGGTGATCATGAAGTTACTCTTTACTCTTGTTGGACTTGGATGTCTATCAAGTCAAGCTGTTGCAATTCGCGATGGCGATATGTTCGAAGAACATCTAGGAAAGAGGACAGCAGTCGGCAATGGTTGCGATTGGTGTTCTGTCGGGCCGTGGAAAATCGATCCTGGTATGTCTATCCCTCATCCTCCATTTCTTTGCCCTTCAAGAACGAAAAGAAACTTATCCAAAATAGCATGTGCGACTTATGAATACTCTGCTGTTGCCAGTAGTATGAATAATCCGTAAGTCAGCCACGGAGACTAGAGGAGATAAAAGAGAATGGCTGACGAGAAATAGACCCACGACAATCAAATTCGATGCGACGGCTTTCTGCTCCGAGTTTCTGAGACCGCTTCGTACGAAGGTGGAGATTGTCAGTGTTACGAGTCACATTACTACGAGTACTTCGACGTATATCAGTCTTGTTACTTTTACGTCTACTTCTGCTGAGTTAGTTTCCCCTTTTTCTCTTCGCTTTCTCCCCCAGACAGAACTTCGAAATCCCCATCTCCCCTCCCCTCTCCGAATATCTTCACAACCCAACTAACCAAAGAACTCCCAGCATCCCATCCCCAACAACTACTCCTACAGTGCCAAAAACACCAGCCCCACCCGTCCCAACGCCAACGCCAACACCCAAACCAGGCGCCGCAGCAGTTTTGAAGAAGAGGAACTTCACGGTCCCTGAATATTTAGAGGATTGGTATTATTATGGAAGACTGGATCCGGGGTGTAGTTGTTTGATTACGAGTGCGATGCCGAGTGTGCTGCTTAGTGCTACGGAGACTACTACTGCTTATGACATTACTGCTGTGAGTATCCCCTTTTCACTTTTTTGATGCTTTGGATAGGATGGAGAGGGAGGGAAGAAAGATGAGGAGGAAGAGGGAGAGGAAGAGAGAAGAGGAGATGGGATGGGGGAAAGTGAGATGGAAGCTAATTCAAAATAGAGCACTACTGTTACGGAGGTTTATACGATCTATCCTGATACGTGATGGATAGTTGGAGGGGGTCTTAGGTGGGATGTTTATTTATTATCAATACTACTTTCATTGCCATGACATTTCAAGTGCTGGTTCAACTTTTATTAGGGGTGGTGGTGTCAGTTGAGCTCTGGTTGTGAACCAGATCGCCCCCGTGGTGAGTTTTGAGAAGGAAGAATACTACTTTGCAGGACCTGCAATTCACCTTTAGTTCCCCGTTGTCAATTCTCAACCTACAAGTGCCCTTAAACTACTTAGAGTGGCACTGATGACTTTATTGGTATGAACTTACTATCTTGGCTTCGTGTAATGAAGATAATTCACTTCTTACACTCTTCCTTGCTGCGACCGTCTTGTCAGATACCCAGCAGCCTGCTTGTCAATATTTAGTAGCGTACTCGTTGAATGTTCCTTACTTGTCACTTACTCACGGCTTACTCGTGAATTCGTTAATTTACTCATCCATGACTTACTCGTTGAATATCTAGCAGCTAGCTCGACAATTTCTTCATACCTTAATAAATGTGAAGAAGATCTTTCTTTACTTAATGTTACAAGTACTTTGTGAATATTGAATAGCTACCCTCACTCATTGTTCACGCATAGTAGGGCAATCCTAGTAAATTGTCTTAAAGAAGTAGAATAATTGAAGATGATTAACCTAGCTATTTCGAATAATTGACTCTAGTTATCCTACAAAGTTAGGACAAGGACCTTCTATTTACTGCTACTTTTAATGTCTACTGGGTGTTGGGGGAGGCGGCGGGCTTGTAAATCTGGGTGCACGGCCCAAAACATAAGGCTTCAGCGCGTCTCCCAATGGAAACCCACCTGTAGCCAGCAAAATGCGACAACGAAATTGAGATCATGCCAGTACGTCCTCCTGTGTCTTGGTGGTCGACTTTGAGGCTGCCCAAGTCTTCCTTCCCGTAAGCAGATCATATTATACCTCTATCTCTTTATACCATCAAAGCCCAATTGCTGAACCTCCCTCAGTCCTCGACCTCTGCCGGCAGACCAAGGGAACTATCTAAAGAGATGTACCGATGACCTCTACGAATGGCAGAGCCACGAGCGCTCTGCCCAAAATCCATTCATTCTCCATGACGGCCCTCCGTATGCCAATGGGAGTTTGCATATTGGCCATGCGCTGAATAAGATCTTGAAGGATATTATTTGTAGAGTCAAGGTGCAGGATGGTACGTTATTGAAGCGGTTGGCCGCTATTCAAACCACAGATTCCGGAAGCAAGTCAAAGTGGCTAATGCAATTGCACTCTAGGTCGAAGAGTAGTCTACGTTCCTGGCTGGGATTGCCACGGCCTCCCCATCGAGATAAAAGCATTAGAGCAACAGCGGGGGAAAGAAAATGCCGGGGAACACAAGTTAGACGCAGTAGGTGTGAGGGCGGCGGCAAGAGAGCTTGCGTCAACTACCGTAGTGCAACAAAAGAAGGGCTTTAGAGACTGGGGCGTCATGGGTGATTGGGACAAGGCATGGAAAACCATGGACAAATCATTCGAGATCAAGCAATTGCGAGTCTTTCAAGAAATGGCAAAACGAGGCCTCATTTTCAGACGATATAAACCCGTATACTGGTCGCCGTCCTCGAGAACGGCGTTGGCGGAAGCGGAATTGGAATACAATGAGCACCACATTTCCACGGCTGCATATGTTAAACTTCCAATAACAAAGGTTCCGGACACTCTACGACAAAAACTTGGGGAATATGAGAATCTATATGCTATAGTGTGGACGACTACTCCATGGACCCTACCAGCGAATAGAGCAATTGCTGTACACGACGATTTGGAATATTCAATCGTCAAGAGCGGCTCAGACCATTTTTTGGTGGCCAGTAGTAGGGTGGACGCGATCCAAGAAGCATGCTTTGCGGAATCCTCCCTGGAAGTAGTGGTTAAATCCATTTTAGGCCGAGAACTTCAAGGAACACAATACGTTAATGTGCTTCGAGGAAAAGAGTCACAGCCACAACCTCTGATCCATGCAGACTTTGTCTCTGCTGATTCTGGATCTGGTGTTGTCCACATGGCTCCAGGGCATGGTATGGATGACTATGAAGTCTGCACTCGTCTTGGAATAGAAGCTGTAGCGCCTGTTAATGATCTCGGTTGCTTTACAGATGCAGCTCTTCCCGACGACCCCGCAGCATTGGCTGGAAAGTCTGTGTTATCTGGTGGCAGTCAAGAAGTTTTGAGTATTCTTGGTGAGAAGGTACTGGCAACACATAAGTATAAACACAAGTATCCTTATGACTGGCGAACTAAACTTCCAACCATCATTCGGGCAACCGAGCAATGGTTTGCAGATGTCGGAAATGTCAAAGAAAAGGCTCTAGAGTCTCTGTCCGAGGTAAAATTCATTCCCGATGCTGGAAAATCTAGGCTAGAGAGTTTTGTCAAATCTCGCAGCGAGTGGTGCATTTCTAGGCAACGTGCTTGGGGTGTTCCAATCCCAGCACTTTATAACGAAGATGGTGTGGCGGTTCTCACAGAAGAAAGTGTGGCCCATATCATTTCTACTATTGAGAAACGAGGCATCGATGCTTGGTGGACGGATTCGCCCAACGAACCAACTTGGATTGCACCTGGACTGGAAGGGTCATATTTTCGTGGGAAGGATACCATGGATGTATGGTTTGATAGTGGGAGTAGTTGGACCCAGACTCCTGAGCAGGCTGATGTCTACCTTGAGGGTTCAGATCAACATCGAGGGTGGTTTCAGTCGAGTCTATTAACTCATGCCAGCGCTTCTGGAAATAGTTATGCGCCTTTCAAAACCTTGATTACACACGGATTTACTCTTGATCACAAAGGGAAGAAGATGTCAAAGTCAATTGGCAATACCATTGCACCCAGTCAGATTATGGATGGTTCCTTACTTCCACCGGTAAGTTTCCCTGAAGAAGCATGTTTGATACACACTGACATTCTCCAGGCCAAAACAAAAAAGAAGTCAAAAGGTCCCATCTCCCAAGCTCTTGGAGCAGATGCCCTCCGTTTGTGGGCAGCAAGTAGTGATTATACTAGAGATGTGGTTGTTGGTCAGCCGGTTCTTATTTTCAACCATGCAGCCTTGCTCAAGTACAGAATAATGATCAAGATGCTACTCGGGTCAATGCACAAGAGTGCTCGAACAGCACCTCGAACGAAACTCGACGAGATCGCTCTTCTCCAATTAAACAACGTCATGACTGGGGTGAAAACTGCCTACGACAACTACGAATTCCACAAAGGCGTGAATGCTATCAATAAATGGATTTCCACCGACATTTCCGCGTTCTACCTCGAAGCCATGAAGGATCGACTTTACTGCGGGGATGGCGGGGGAGTATTGGAGGATATCTTCCTTGGTTTAATGAAGATGCTTGCTCCTATCACTCCAAACCTCGTCGAAGAATCATGGGCTCATCGACCGGAATGGATGGTCGCGGAACAACAAGAACATCCCGCTCGTCGTCCTTTCTTTGAGTCGACCAATTTTACCGATTCTTCAGCTGACCCTACAATATATACACCTGCTCTCTTAAAATTCCTCTATGCTACGAATTCAGCCATCAAATCCGCGCAGGAGGAAGCCAGAGCGAAGAAACTCATTGGCTCTTCTCTGGAATCTTCAGTTCTTCTTAGTTTACCACCTGATTCGGAAGGATATTATAATCAACTATCTGATGAGTTGGCTAGTATCTTTGTCGTCTCGAACGTGGATGTTATTCCTTATGGTCAAGAGCCATCTGGTGAGGTGAAATGGAAGTTTGATGCTGCTGTTGAGGGGGGTGGGGAGACAAAATGGAAGTTGTGGGTTGTGCCTGCGGAGGAACATAAGTGTCCTAGGTGTTGGAGGTTCGTTGCGCCTGTTGAGGATAGTATTTGTGGGAGGTGTGAGGAGGTTGTTGGGGATGTGGAATAGTAGGGCGGAAAGTGTATTTTTATGTATGCAGGATGACTGGTGTGAAAATAGATAGATACGATACCCCAATTGAGGATTTCCACTTTTTTCCTTCTTTATCCCCCTTCCAGGTGGGCGTATGGGGTTTCTTTTCAAGGTGTGTGTGTTTTGTATCCCTTGTTGTCTTTTTGGGGGGGTCGTTGACGGGTTCGTTGAGCTTCCTTACTCGTCTTGACTTTTTTCCTATGCTTGAGGTAAGCGGGTCGAGCATTTCTCTGCGAACAATTGACTTTCTTACGTTGTGTGAAGCCGCACTAGGGTAATGGAAAGTTTTGTCTAGAATGTTTAGAGTAATCACAAAAACCCCATCTTGGTCTTTATAAATATTCTGGAATAATACATCCTGTCACCTAAGACTATTTCGTATAATCGAAACAAAGTAGGGGTACGTATAGTAATAATGCCCAGCGCTCTAACAATTTTACTTGAGATAGTAATGTAAGAGCATGGTTTGATTCTTCGTCAAACGCTCTTGAGTAATTGTTAAGAAATTCAATTTCCCTTGCTTCTTTGTCATGGTCTAGTGCATAATAGATGGAGTTGTTTCAAAGGTGTCCTAGGTAGATTTAAGTTTCAATCAGGATCTGGTGCTTCGCATGTAGGGGTAGGTTGTTGAATGGTGCCCCTTATTCTAGCCTTCAAATATGATGGTTGGGTTGGTTTTAGCAAATGTATTTTGCTTCTTAGCTTACTTTTACTTGATGGCTACTTAACAATTTTATGGATAAGCCAAGCATCAAATTTAGAGGTCAAAAAATAAGCTAATACTTTTTCCACGACTTTCTTTGGCGACAAGGGCTAGTTTTTTAAGTATGTACTTGGGCAAGTATCTAGTGAACGCCCTTCAGCTCGTCACCACTTTTTAGTATAGATTTAGCACCAAAACTAATCGATTTCTACCCCAACACACACTTTTATTTTTGCAATTGTTCTACAACCACAACTCCAAAATGGCCAAAAAACACAGAAATTAAAAGGGGCGTAAGGAGCCTATAAAGAAAACTAGCCGCCGCGAGGTCCCTGTCTGGCAGCGCACTCATATTGTTAGTCGTATTGGACAGAATACTAACAAGGAAGAGTTACTTCTATGGGCGGACAGAGATGATGAGTCTTACCCTGTTTCAGAAACTAGGGTAAGGGATATCAGGAGGAGGGCGAAGAAGAATACGGCACGTACTCGGAATGGAAATACACGAGGTTAGCGTCTCTATATACCCTCCAACGTCCAGAATAAGCCTCGTCCTGGCCACCCCCTCAAGCTCACCGATACGCTACGTAAACAGATCATCGACAAGGTTACGAAATCACGAGAGGAGCGTCAGAAGACTAATATTACCTACCTTTGTGAGCTTGGACTTTAGGGTAATAGAAACAAGTGGGAGAGCCTCTCTAAGTCCTCCTTTTAGCAAGTATTATATAACGTAGGTTACTCCTTTATAAGAGGAGGGGTTAAGCCTAAACTTACCCTAGTTCTTATGAACCAATGAGTTAAGTTAGCTAAGATACTCCTTGAGATAGACCTCTCCTAAATTATATAGATGGACGCTGCGTCCTTACACATAGAACTCAATAATAGACTAGATCGGTGCTAGTAAAAGGAGGACGAGTACTACTATAAGGACGTACGGTTAGAGATAGTAAAGGGATACTCGGACAGGTAGTTCTTTAGCGCTATCTGTCTTAGTTCTTGTCAAGGTCCCTACTATATCTACGAACCTGAGACTACCTAGGAGGTTAAGGAGGCTGAGACTCATTTAGCTGAGGCTAATACGGCTTGGCTATATCACGTAGAGAAGGAGTTTTAGCGGCAGGAACAGGCTAAGGAGGACTACTGGGCTAGTAGAGGACGAAGGGTACCTAGAAGGAGAGCGGAATTACATAAATTCTTATATAAGATGGTATATAAGAGGGGGGATAGAGGTAAGGGTGGGGTGGATTAGTACTGACTTTGTAAGGGGTATCTTAAGCTAAAGCTTATTCCTTGGTATAAGGAACTACGTAAGAAAGGGAGAGGAAAGAAGATGCGTTTAGTTATAGATAATGCTAGCCTACACTCTTATAGGGTAACCAAGGAGGTTTTGTACTACTATTCTGTATAGCGACTCCTCTACCCTGCCCAGTCACCTGATATGAATGCTATAGAGCAGATATAGAGGTATATACGGGTCTAGTTACATAAGAGAAGGAGATAACCTAAGAATAGAGAGGAACTTTAGTGTATGTGGATTGAGGAGTAGAAGCGGGTTCCTTAGAAGGAGATAGATAGGGTGATTATAAATCTTAGGAAGACCCTTAAGAAGGTAATCAAGTATAAGGGGGATAATGATTTCTAGGGATAGAGCTTTAATTTCTACTACTTTTTATACGAAAACACTCATTTTTGTATTATATAAGTGTGATAGTATTGAAAAGGGAGGGGTGTGTTATAAGCGAAAAATGAGCTGAAAATTAGCTGAGGGCGTTCACTAGATACTTGCCCAAGTACAGCTACTTTTAATGTTCATCGGGAGGCCACATCAATTTCTTTATGAGGTCAGGCCACTAGAAAAAATTGCCTAGCGCAACAAAGATGGTAATGTACACGGAGCAACGACCAAAAGCCATTTTGATAATAAATTATCGAAGATAAGGTAAGAAGTAATAGCGCCAAATTTCACTTCAAACCCCACCTTCTCATTGGCTCTTGCACATAGTTGCGACTGCAACAAGACACTGATTTTCACCTTGCTTCTTAGCCATATACTTTCAGGACGTTATACTAAGTCTTTTCTCCCTAGGATGGATCAACTCTACTTAACGCGCACTTGCATAATATTTCGCTCACCCTTCTCAACGGCTATCCGTAAAATAAAAAGCCAGCAAGAACACGCACATACATGGAGTCTAAGAGGATAACGGCAAGATTTCCCCAAGTGTTTCTCTCAAGAAGGCGAAGAGTAACAAACCCTCACTAAGCGAGCTCTCGTTTCGCGATGTAAACACGCCAATTGACTCGCTCAAACCACGGCAATAGCCCCACCTACCCCCACAGCTTCTTATTTTTGATAATTTCAAATAACACTTCCTTGCACTCAGTGGGAACGCTAATGGCGGCCATCTGGCTAGATGGTTCTGGACAAGTTAGCATTTTCGAGAGGATCGATAGGCGAACGTATACGACGCATTCACTACCCGACCAAACTAATTTTCAGCAATATTCAATTTCAACAATACGACTCGGAGCCACTCAAAATTTACTAAAACTCAGTTCGTCTGGTTTTAACCCCTGGCCGCCCCTCGAGGGGTGGGGGTAGTTTTGCCGGTCACTTCTACACTTAGTATTCTTTTTTGGTTTATTGCCAGCCCCTATAAATCGAGGACCGATTAATCGTGCTATTCAGATTAATGTGCGGAACCTTGCTTCCTCTTTAATCACACTACATACAAGAAGCAAAGAGTCTCTGTTGTTGAAAATATCTTTTCTAAAGTGTACTTCCTTCTAAATCGCATATTGTATATGCCACCACGAGTCAAACAACTCAGTTTCAAGTATTAAATATCACTACGAGAGTTATCTACACAGCTAAAAAAAATTCGTTAGGTATTCACTACGCGCGGGTGACCGAGGTCATGGAATGACCTCATGAATTGGAAGGAATATCAAGTCATATTCTACACACCACAACTACACATACTTTCCAGAAAAAGTAGAGCTATATCAACTTCGCACCCGTCTTCTTAACTCATAGTGCCTAGAATACTACAACCACGTTCTCCCAGAGGATTTAGGGCAATTTGAAATTAGCCGAGAGAGTTGGGACACAATTGCCCAAATTTTAAGGGCAAATGCTTCAGTTTATGTCACAAATTTGAAACAACGAGAGGCATTTACTGCTTTTTGTCTCCATTACTACCCCCAACACCATTAAGAACTATCCCCTATTTACACACCTACCCCCAGTTTCATTCCCCTTATCTTTCGCCTTCTTCCTCTCCGCCAAATTCCTCACCAAAACCTCCCCTTCACTCTGGCCATCTCCACCAACAGGACTCTTCCTCCTATCAATTCTACTCGCGCCGGCATTCCCGAACGCCCTAGCAGCAGCAGTAACCGCCTCATTGCTTCCTCCCCTCTCATTCCCAGGTCTCCCGCTTCTACTTCCTTGCACACTGCTCCTCCCCAAATTATCACGGATTGCAGTAACAACGCTATTCGTCGAAGTGCCTCTCGACATTGATTCTCGTTCCTGCCGTCCTAATTGATCAGGAATCTGTCGCGCAGATTCCGGCCTCAGAGCCTCAATAGGCGAGGGGGACAACGTATTGGTAGTAGGTGTTTCTGAGCGTTCAGGGTCGGTAAATCGTCGGTGACGGATGAGGTCGTCTAGCATCTGTTTCTTGCTGTAGCTTTCTGCTTCGTTCCTTCCTAATATGTCGCTATCGTCACCTGGTTGGAAGGAGAAGGATAGTTGCTGTGGGGCTGGAGCCATTCGAGGGGGTTCGGGCTCGGTTTTCGCTTTTGCTCGTCGTCTGTTTGGGTTTGGAGCAGGTTGTGAGATTCTGACGCCTAGAGTTGAGCCATCATCTGTGCTGCTCATTGCATCGGTGTTGGAGGTCTCTGAGGCTGAGGTTGGTTGATACGTCCAATGAGAGACGAAAGTATCGATCTTGGGAAGTGGCATCGGGTGCTCTGATGTGAAATGCGGAGTCTCTTCTGGTAACTGCTCCCCCATGGAACTCCTCTCAGCATGCCTCTCCTTAATTCCACTAATCCCCTTCCCAATTTCATCACTTGCCCTCTTACTCCCATGCACCCTACTGTTACTCCTCGCCATAACCACACTCTCCATGCCTCCCTCCGTCTTACTCAAAAGAACCTCAAGCTTCTTGATCTCCCCTTTATAATCCAGCTCTTTCTTCTCCCACTGGGTAGCAAGCTGCTCAAACTCCTTGATATCCTTCGTATGACTCGTCTTCAATTCATCGATAATTTCTTGTTTGGCATTAACTTCTTCTCGTAGATCCTGGTAGGCTTCCAGGACATGTAAAATGCAGGAGTTGTATTCGACAGGGACGGGCGAAAAGTTGTTGCGCGTCATCATTATGACTTTCAGCGTCTCGGCCATCTGGTCACCGGAGGGTTTATGGTATAAGACTTCTGGATCGCGTGTCGCGTTCTCGAAGGAGCCTATGCCCTTGTCAAATGACCCAGATGCAGTTCCCTTTTGGAAAACATCGTGTGTAGCACTCGGCGGCGGTGTACCAGGTCTGAATCCGATATAACTCGACACTCTAGAGCTCGGTCGCATCCTCGTACTTCCAGTGGTATTATGGACGGCGTCTTTTTCCTCGTTGTCGTGGTACTTGTAGCTCTCATCAGCGTTTAGGTCGAAAGTCGCGAGGTGGCTTTGGACGGGAGTTCTTGTACGTGTGAAAACGGGTCGCAACCATTCAGCCATATTTGAAATTGTGTCGAAAGTTGAGATGGTGAGTGTTGGTTTGTTGAGGTAGATGACTGGTCGCTTGTTCGACGGAAGCTGTAGGAAGGCACGATGGGAGCTGGTCAATCCACCTGCACCGCCAGAGAAGTTATTGGGAGACTGCCAGGTAGAGTTAAGTTAATTAAATGCTATACGAGCTGAGGAGTACACCTGCCTTCGTAAGTATTTGTGCGAAAGCGTCCAGAAAACGTCATCTCATTCAATAAGAAGATTAGAAGAATCGTTCTAAATTATGCCAAAGCTTTAGAACGCTTTGTACACAATTAGCTATTGCACTCACGGAAGGATTGTCAAGAAATTAGCTTATTGCCTATTGTGGATTGCTTTGAGTATGATGACAGTAAATAGTGAATAGTGTGAGTTATTCAACGGTGATATTTGCTCGTGCCTGGTGATGCTACTTGACTGAACATATCAGTCAGGACAAACAAAAACACATCTACAAACTGTGCGACAAAGTTCCCACAATAACAAGATAGGAAGAAGCTTGAGGACAATGATCTACAGTCTCTTAGTACAAACTCGTCCTTAAAACACTCCCTTCCAAAGTTTCTTTTTTAATTTAATTGATGTTTCATGAAGTGAAGCCCAAGATTGGAGACGGTAATCCCTATTAAAATGCTCTATTATTTTTGTGATAAATCATGGAATTTGTAAAATATGTTTTAGGCCCGAGGAGAAAAACACCCACTGGCTAGAAAGTGATCACCGCTACGCTACCTCCATGTGGCCCAGCAAAATGTTGAGCTCAAAGGCAAGTCTCCCCTTGCCCTGTTGGAGAATTGATAAAATATCTCCGCCCCGAATTCGTATTCGTGATCCGCATAAACCCATGCCCGCACCCCAGTCATAAATTAAATAAAGAAGGTCAAATCGAAACGACGTTTTCAATAGAACAAGTCCTGGGCCTTTTGTCTTTTACGCCCTCTTCCCTCCAAGCCGCCCGAAAATAACTCCTTCCCAGCATTGTCACCAAAATGCGCCGGAAACAACTCTTTAACACTCGCCGCGCCCTTGATGCTAAATTCCTGAACAGCGGGAGGCTTAGAAGCCCCACGGATGCTGAAACCAGTTACAGTATCCCAAGTCGATGGTGTGGAGTTAAGGCGTCCATCAGAAGCTCCGTCAGTAAGTGGAATAGCCATTTTGTTTGCGAAGAGGTCGGCGGTTTCGTCAGCAGCATCAAAAGCAACAGACCGGCGATGGCTGGCATTTGCCTTTTGAGGGAAGAGTTCTTTGGCAGGAGCAGCCTCTCTCAGCCTTGCCTTGATCGCCTCCGCCTCGAGTCTGTTTTCGGCCGCAGCACGTGGTTTCCGAATATATCGTTCTCTGTCTCTCGTGTCCCGTCTGTCTCTGCTGCCATCACGAAGGGGGGAAGCACTCCGGTCTCTCAATCGGCCACTTCCTCTGCCTTCATCGTTAGGAAATAATTCCTTCCCAGCCGCTCCACGGAATCGCACACGTCGCTCCTGTGAATCGCTAGATGACATGGAGTTTTCTCTTCTTTTGGGGGCTCTTCTTCTTGCCAAAGCCTCATCGTCATCGTCATACAGACTGGCGTTAAATCCTGCTTCTTCGGCCCCACGCACACGATTCTCCTGCTCCCGTTCATCATAAAGCTGGCTGCGATATCCTCCATCATCGCGGTCTCTGTATCTTCTTCCTCCTCCTCTCTTGCGACGTTCCGCTGGGTCGTACTCGGGGTTGAAAAGGTAGAATCTGCTGCGCTCCCGAGCACGAGGCTGTTTGCGGTCTCCAACAACGGCACGTCGAACTTCCAGATTTGCTTGTGTCTCTGTGGAAAGTCGTTTGGCTGCGACTGACTGTAGAAGTGGGATAAGAGTAACATCCGTGACATCCACTTCAATAAAAGCTTTCAGAGCCTCCAAAGCAATCTCCTCATTTTCATAAACCAAGTTTGCCGAGCTATCATCAATCCATTCCACATGCTCCGGCTTGCTTCCTGTATAATGTTCCGCCGCAAAGGCTTTAATATGGCCAGTGTTCAGGTTGTCGAGTCCACGGATGTGGACTTTGTTCGGCGCAAGCTCGAGGGAGGCAGGATCGGTCGTAGCATCGGGAGCGTTGAGAATTGGAGTTTCGCCCTGGCGGGTGGACTAACAATGGATAGATTAGTCAAGGGACAAAATGCATCGAGGGGAAATGTGGCATATACGTCAATTTGGATGTCGTCGACTTCGGGAATTGCAAAGTCGTCAGCAGCTCCAATATCTAGGTCCATATCAATATCCATATCGTGCGCCATCTTGTAGAAAAAGGCGCGTGGTGGAATTGATAGCGCTGTCAGTCAATTGACGCTGTCGAGGAGGGTACTCCTAGCAATATCGCAACGCAATATGCCGAGGAGCCAGACTTGAGGAGAGAAGATGTCGAGGGTCGAAAGTGTCTCTTGTAGCGGGAGTGTTCGCTATTTGAGTATATCAAGAGGCGCAAAGCCTCAGGTAGTCCAATTCGGTGGCTCTTCGCCGAGGTGAGGCTGCAAATGGAACAAGGAGGAGGAAGCTGAAGACGTTTGATGAGATGGTGAAGACACGGAACTCGGGTGAATCACCTGAAGTGTTGGAGGAGGAGGAGGAAGAGGAAAATAAAAGATAGGTATGTGATAGATCAGGGTCTATCAAGAAAGTTGGGTAGGTAGATCGCTACCTACCTATGAGGCTGGCGTTAGTTTAAGTGGAGTGGCGCTTAGAAATATGTGGGTTGAGGTACGGTACCACCTAGGCCAGCTAGGTAGGTAGACAAGATACGATACCTAACCTGCTAGCAACGAAGACAGCTCACCGAAAAAACTAGGTAAGAATTTCTTACAGCTAGTACTCTGTTTGATTAGCATCCTCCGCGTCTACCAGTATTTTTATCTTTATTGAATTCCTGCGTCGACTTATTGCAGGTTGGCAGGTTGGGGCGGCCACTTATCCTGCTACTCGTGGGCCCACGTAAATCGGGTTCCCAAACCAAACCTGACACTCTCCTGGTGGACAAAAAAGTAACAGTAGATAAATATTCGTACCTGCCTCCCTTGTTCATTCTTTCAACTCTTTAGGATATTTACAGTTGGTTGCTCTAATTCTCTTGGTTAGTAATTTTTATTAACTAAGATTAAGTACCTAAAATGGAGACACTGTATGTTTAATTCAATGACATACCTACAGTAGATCATTAAATTTACCAATGGGACTCAAGCAGAAAGCGTTGATAACCTTTTGTTTTCCTCTGACCTATATCTACCCTCAGAAAAATCCTCGTACTGACCATTGATTAGAGTACTTAGCCTCGTAATCATGAGCGTCAAGTTCGTAGTTGAGTGACTTCCCCAAGTCATTTGAGAGTCCAAGTACGAGTCTCCTATTTACTTTTGCTTTTCTACGAAGCTAGGTTATAATTAGCTCCTCTTGGTCACTCCCCTCCTTCCTTCTCAAAAAGCCCGATACACCCATCTTCGTGAATGTTTTCTACCGTCCCTCTTTTCCTTCCTATCTCACTCAAACTCAGCTCCAACTGAACAAATCTTTGATGGTTCCGAGAACGCCCTGATTCCATCACAAAATGACCATGAATCTGAAGAAACCCCAACAGATGCGACTCTCCCTGTGAGGTAAAATCTGCCGATCTGAGGAAATCGAGGCACACCAGCTACCCTGTAGACATTAAAAGTGGCAGTAAATAGGCCTTCCCTCATTGTTCAAGCGTAGTAGCGTAATTCTAGTAAATTGTCTTGAAAAACTAGAAAAATTAAAGACAATTAACCTAGCTATATAGAATAATCGACTCCAGTTCTCCCCCAAAGTTTACTGCCACTTTTAACGTCTACTGGGTGACCCACTTATATCTCGATACAACCACAACTACTAAATAAAAAGATGTAAGGCCAAATACACTTTTCCCAGGTCGCCCTAGGAATCGATTGGAAATTTTCTTGTATTTTTGTGACTTTATCTGGCCTCGCAATATGTCGTAGAGCAATTATTATCTTAATGATATTTAGGGCCGGAAACAACTAGTTCCGGCCAACCGACCCGCTACCAGGTAAGTCCAGTCACAGCCCCATTCACGAGAATACATCACAAATAACAAGTTAAAAGATCGAACATTTCTACAATCATTTCATCAATTCAGTATCTGTTGGTATCAAGCAAGGTCTAGCCAAAGCAAAGTGAGCGCGCCGACTCGAATATGTATGTACAAACTCTCTCTCTCCATCATAAAAAACCCCCCTACTTCTGGGCGGAAGTGACCAAGGAAGCATTCTTGATTGTTCCAACTCTTTCCTCGTATCCAGACAACGCTCTTCCATATCGGTTCCAATAGTTCTTGCAAGAATTGGCCGATCTGTTATATCCCAAGTTCCTCATGTCCCTCTCCATTTTACTGTACAGCCTTGTGTCTTTCAGTCTCTCCTTGTCCGGCAATCCTCTTCTTATTTCATCCTGACGGAGGTTCCTCAAACTATTGTAAAGTGCATTGTGCTCCTCATCGCTATACGTGCCTGCACGTTGGATCTGTCGTCTCACAGGAGGGGGGGCAGGTGCGGTCTTTCCTCCAGTTGTTGGATACCCAGCGTTGTCATCTTCATCGTCATCGTCATCGTCTCCGTAGCCGTTGTCATCGGATGATTGCTGAGTGGAAATATCCTCGCTATCTTTCTCCTCCTCCTCCTCGTCTTCACGCTCTTCCTCGTCGTCTGATTGTTGAGGTAGGGGAGATGAGGATTTTCCTCCGGTGCTCGAATATCGATAGAACCCCTCTTCATAATCATCTTCATCATCGTCACCATATTCTCCCTCTTCATCATCATCATCATCGGGCTCAGAGTAGTTGTCGGCTTGGCCTTCATCGTTCTCACTCTCGAAATGGCGCGGGGGTGTGTATGGAGATTTAAACAAACGAGCCTTTGACTTGAAATCACTTGAGTCATCTTGTATCTTGGCGCGCTTGCTGTTCGAGAATGGGCGGGTGTCACCATCTGCCTTTCGCTTATTTCCTTGCGAGGTGGTTGGAGTCGATAGGGTGGATGAACTCTCAGCTAGGGGAAACTTTTGACATATGTGACTAGGGCTCTTTCTTTGAGTTCTCGAAATCTTGCGTTTCTTCGTAGCTGCGGTTTTTGAGAGCGTGATTTTTCTTTGTTTCGTGGCGTGTTTTTTCGCCTGGTTCTTCTGGATTTCTTCAAGGCGTAAGCGAGCATATTGAACAGTCTGGCGTTCTCTTCTGTCATTGCTGAATTTTCTGATCAAGGATTGCAAGTCGGCAATCTCCTCCGTGATGTCTTCTTCTTGTTCTTCTTCTTCTTCGGAAGAGGCTTTGGCTAGTTGGCTTTCGTTGGCGCGAATAGCATCCTGGGACTCCTCATGTTGATCTGCCTCCGTTTCAAACTCCTCGTCGGAAGATAATTGGGCGTTCGCGTTATCAAGGGGGCTGGAATCTGTCTCGCTGTTTTCCTCATCTTCAACTTCTCCATCAGATGGGACTTCGTAACAATCGCTATCGCCGGGCTCTCCGCGTGGTGGAGGTATTACTCTGGTATTTGGGTTAGCACATCGTGCGTTCAGCCATGAGCAGAATATACATACTCCGAAACTTCCGAGGAATCCTCGCGCAAGTAATTGTTCAATATCTCTTCTTGGTCGATTTGCTCGTCACCGGAAGTTGGTGGGCTCCATGGTGGAAAAAGTAAAGCGGGATTGATGCTTACTGGAAGATCAGCTTTCATAGATTTGATCTTGTTAATTGACCTGAACAGTCAGTGATTGCTCCATTTGCTTTCAGTTTTCGACATACCACTCAAGATCAACGAAAGCCTTGTTGACGCCTCCGTGGAGAACGAGATAGTCGATATCTTTACATTTTCCAATCCAGATTTCTCGGCCGTTTTGTCTCTTAATATGGCAAGTGCCTTTGGTGGGTGTCACACCGAATGGAGTGATCGATTTTGCGATGATTTTGATATGCAACGTTGACTCGACTTCGTTGGGCTCGAACAGTGTGGGGAAAAACTCGGAAGGGCGTCCCCAATAAATGACTTCGATGTCCTCCATTTTAACTGATTGTTAGATCCACCAGGGACTCTAGCAGGTAGAAAAAAAGGAAAGGCTGGTTTCGGCTGCAAAAAAGGACGGAAGACACGTAGTGGGTATGTCAGGAGGACGAAAGACCTGAAGCCAAAAGAAAAGTCAGCAAATGACAGAATTTGTTATTTGAGTCAGAAGAACTGTCGCTCAAAGTCCTAAATTGCAATTTATATCCACATATTCCCAGTACAAAGAATGGAAGAGATTCAGAGAAAAGCCAGCAGGGACTGGACAGGAAAAGTACCAGCTAATAGCCTTCGCCTTTTTCCAAGACTCCATTGCAAAGTCCTCTTTTGTTGTGTTGGCCAGTTTTCGAAATGGCGTCGGGTTTGAGATTCGAGAACTTAGGAAAGACGAGGTCGAAGTTCGAGGGTTGATTCCGAGCAAGAGAAAAACAACAGCACCATGAGTTACGAAACCCTTCCCGTTGGAATAAGCAGATGTGATATATTGGATGATACATGGTGGCGTCAATCTCATGGAACCTCTCGAGCAAAAGAGTCGTCGACGGCAAGCGATAAAGTTGTGATTGAATGCAAGCCGAGAACAGGCATTGTTTGATGATGCGCAGTTCTGAGATGATGGGACGAGTTCTTGGGATGTCGTGGTGATGTAGTTGGAAGGGGATGCCAGGTTGTAGCTGCGAAGTCCGAAACCACAAGAAAAGTACTCTTTTTGTAGTGCTCATTGAGAAGTGCAGTTCCTCTTTTGGAAAGTGGGTCTCTTCGAGGAACACTGGCAACCGCATCATTCTCCTAATCTTTTCGAAGAAATAGCGGCTAGGATGCTTTGCCTTTCCGGGTTACTCGACATTTCGGAGAAGAAGAGAGCACATCTCTCTTCGAAAGGCGGAGGCATATGGTGGCACTGTCATGCGTTGCAGAATTTTGAGGCAATTAGTGGTTGAATTGTGGGTGGCGGCATGTTTGAACTTTCGCTGAACGTTTTCGGGAATCCGAGGAGACGAAGAATGAAACTTATTCGATATTGCCGGCGTTTTTGACAGAACATGGAGTGTGAGTCTTCCTGAGGCCCTGAGCGGGGACTGGTGGTGGGAGGTCGTTTTGCTAGTTGTTGTGTTTCGAAATTGATGTATCGACATAAAAAAAGATGCGCTTACCTGCTTTCAAGGTTCCTTTGGTGGGTAGAGCTGCATCAAGAAATCAGCAAGAGCAATACGTCGATGTCTCACGACGGGAGGTTAGCTTGGAAGGCGAGCCGAGCAGCGTGGAGAGAGGAGCAGGTTACCAGAAAGTCGTCGAATGGTAAGACAGCTTGCTGGCAATTGAGAGGGACCTCAGTCGCTATCCTTGCCAATGCCACTCTCTCCACATGCGAAATTGGAGCTTCTGGTGGGTTTTGCTTGGAGAAAGAAGATGAAAGGTGGGAAACGTACAATCAAAGTTCTTTATTACAAGAGTTGACAGTTCAGAATGTTTGACTACTCGCAGAGTATCAAAGTTGTTGGTTCGTCAGAGAAAGGCTCAAGAAAGGTTTGTGGAAGAAAGGGAAGAAAAAAAGTTGCATCGCGAGATATACTTTTTTCGACCGCACAACAATGGGAGGTAAATTTTCTATTGAGTGCGCAAATCGAGACCACGATGGCGGTTGGGGCTATTGTTGCATCGACACTGTAGATATAGGAGCTCGGCACGCTGACCAATGAGGTGGCTCCCTCATTTGCATCTCAACCACAACAATCATTTCGACAACGTAACAATGGTTTTTCTTTACTATTCTCCCTGTAAAATAATACAGGGGTGCGCTTCAGGCGCAACGAACTCCACGGGAACTCAGTTTGGGTTGGGTTGTCGCCGACTTGGGTCGCCTAAAACCCACGCAACGCGACATTTTGAAGGTGAGGAGAAGCGTCACCTTTTTTATCACGCGCACACCATAGCATTTAACCCCCTCCAGTGTCCGGTGGTTCGTTTATTAAGTGTGTTAACATTTAGAGTCGGCTGGTTTTTTTTCTGTGAATGCCTTGCATTTATACCACTCTTCCTCACTTCTTCTTGTGGGATGGAAATACAAAATAAAGCCCACCACCCTGTGAAAACAAATTTCATTGCCCTTTTAAGGTTGGTTTTTTCCCAATTGGATCCTAAGCTTGAGATGCGGTAGGTGACTCCCAGCGCAGTGCACGCAGCCAAATGAGCAAACATCCCTTTGAACCTCTCTAACTCCACCCAAAATGCCGCTATCAAAATTAAGAATATCTGGGATCTTGTACGACTCCACTCTTCTATCAATTGCTCCATAGATTCTGATGCGATGCGATACATTATGCTGGACACGTCGTGAAAGTGACCTTCGAATTGTCCCCCGGATATGCCTGGACAATGGTTTCGATTGGTTTCGCACAATACTTGAGAGAGGGAGGAAGCTGTACTGGCCGAGTCCTGGATTTCTTAATGTCACCTTTTGTCTTCAATTGGCCCCGAATATTTTATGCGCCGGGGTCACAAGACATGCTGCCTTTCGAAAACCAGCCAAGTTAAACAATGGATAGTCCCGAGCTCAATGCACAAGTTTTGAGAGCATGAAATTGACCGGCGAAGCAAAGATGTGTTGCTCAGAAGATTTTTCACTTGAAGGTGAGGAAGTGTTATTAGTCATTTTTGCTCTATACTTCCAAAGTCAACTTTGACCGCAACCATCACTTCTCTCACATATACCATGCATAAGGTGCCATGTTGACTTTGAGACTACCTCTGCCGTTTGCCGCATAAAATTTCCTTGCTAGTTGTCGCTACATCGGCTGCATGATTGGAAAAACCTTAACAGCGTGCAGACACCCTTTTTCTGCCCAGCCTGAAAATAATTGTTCTATTCATGTTCTTTTATGGGCGAGTAGGTGCATGTCTTACCAACGAGTACCCAGATTACCACCAAAGGCAAGGCCAGTATTTGGCTCTCGTCTGAGGATTCCAATTGACTTCGGGGGATATGAGAGCGATTTTACCCTTGAGATATCTTGTCAAAGTTCCAAAGTTTAATTTCCAATCAAAAATCCATTGAAAGAGCTGCTTTTCGGCCAAGAGCTATAAATCACTAAGCGTTAACGTGCGTACATTCTTAGAGCTTGTCCCGAAGCAAATCCCGCTGCTCTGAGGGTACGCTAAATCCGTAACAACGTGAGCTTGAGGGAAGGAGAGGGAGAAGAGTCTGAATAGAGTTCACAGTCGTTTCTTCCTTGACTAGAGCTGATTATTAAATTGCAAGGCTCATTTTCTCAAGATTGACCTCCTAGGTCAACCTGTACTTCCCTGCCGATACGTAGGTAAGTTGCAAATTCTAGGGTGACAGGATTTTCTAAGTAAAACTTTACTATAGAAGGCTGTACAAGTACAGTCCATCTCTTATATGATAACTTGACTACTAAAAAATGTCGGCTTTGCACTTTTAAGTGGTTAGCCCACCCCCCTTTTTTAACAGAGAGGTTACACATCCACTCCCGAGGGCTAGATTTAAGGAATGCGGGAATATCATAAGCATTTTGTTATATTCGATTTATCTTTCTAAAACTTTGCTATACTCACTTTAATATAACTAGCTACTGTTAGATTTATTTAGACTCATAATAGTAATACAATCCCCGCTTACGAGTCTAATACAAGGGCCCTAGAGGCGAATTAATCAAATATCTAGTCCACGTCAACGATAACGCAACCGTTGAGCTAAAAGTGACTTAGGATTCGACGCTATTGTATCCATTATATACTCTACCTCTGTATTGGTGGACAAGGTAGTAGTTAAGCATCTGGCGTGAGATTGCTGTACCTTCCTTAGGCAGGTTTAATCTTTAGGCAAGTGTGAAAAACTACGCCCTCGCTCGAATAAATTTATTGACAGTGTGCTCGATACATCTCTTGCGGAAGGAACGACTACCTACCAACTTCCCAGTCTAAATCCTTAAACCCCTCTCCTCTCTCCTTCTTTCTTTCCCTTAAAATTCTCCCATCTCCATTACCTCCTCCAACACACCGACACACCAACATACCTAAACCTTACTTTATTTATAGTTTTCTGTTTGATGGGAAGCATAGTGACAAGTCTGAAGGATCAAGGAGACCAAGGAAAACCTCATATATTAGCATTCTAGCAGATGCGTGTTGGGTCATCGACACCCGAGAGAACAGACAAGGTGGTTAGTTAGTTGGTTGCCATGTGGCATTAGAACCAAGTATACCTAGAGCGGTGATAAAAGAAACAAAGCAGGCTTCAGATATTGCACAAGGAATGCGGAAACCTCATGATTTTAACCGTGTGATTGTTCTTATAATCTTTGACAGCTTTCGAACAAGAGAAGGCTGTTCCTAGAGCCGACAGAAAGGCTCTGAAATTGACTGGACCTGTTGGCGAGTCATCTCCAAGTACCTAATCTTGCCATTTCTCAAACGACATGCCCAATCAAAACAGACCGTCAAAGACTAAAAGTGATAGCAATTGTAGACCCGTTGAGGCTTGGAGCAGGAGAAGTTGAAGAACATCTTCCAACCGAATGAAGTCAGATTGGCCTAACACCGCCGACACCCTCATTGATCTGCTCCAGCATCACACGTTCCTTGCATTGCTATCTGACATAGCCTCGATATTCATCACACGAACTCAAAGCCGTGGCGAAGGTGGTGTATGTAACCTCAGCTGATTCCCGATTTTTCAGAGAAGTCGAAATGACCTCTTAAATACGGGCGCCCAGCAACGGGTAAGTGTCCTCTCCGCACAGCGCGAAAACAGCAGTCCTTGCGGGAAAAACAGAAGCTGTCGTTAAGTAATTTTAGATACTGGCGTGGTTTGAAAAAAAGGAGAACAAGCTCGTGAAAAATTTGGGCGGTTTTAAGCTCCGTGGATCGCTAGCGTTGCAGCCTCAGATTACGGGCATCACCGCCTCTCGACTCCAGGCCACCTGCAGGTATCTCCACGTGATTCACGCTAAGGCGAGGCAAGGCCGATGGGAGTTGAACAGAACACCTTTCTCCCAGGGCTAGAGGCATTACCCTCCATATCGAACAGTTTGCGCCAATCTTTGCATTCTTTTGAACTGCTCTTCCCCGCTGGACCCCTCTAACCACCTTCTGCGACTCACAAACATCCTCCTCGGGTGTATCCCTCCAAAGAAAAGTCCACGGAGCTCCCTAGCTCGCCAGATACCCACCTCCAAGCTCTAGATACCAAATCCCAACTACCCAGCCTCGCCCGGCTCTCTACATCATGGATATTGAGGCCCTGAAGGAACAGGTTGGTTGATCTTCGCCAAGGCGATTACTCTGCTGACAAGTTCTATAGTGGTCGGAGGTTGAGGATCGAGATGGACTCCGCCTCAGTTGGAATGTGTTTCCCAGTTCTCGCATGGTTAGTGGAACGTCTACCGCGAGAAAGTCGACTGGTGTTGATATTCAATAGGAAGCTTCGCGCTTGGTAGTACCCATCGGTGCCCTATACACTCCCCTCAAAGAGAAACCCGATACGCCAATACTACAATTCGAGCCTGTTATCTGCAAGCAACCCTGCCGATCAGTCCTGAATCCATTTTGGTGAGTGTTGAGAGGGGAAGAGGTTATTGAGGTGGGCTTATAATAACGGATATAATAGCCAGGTCGATGTTCGGGCACGCCTTTGGATCTGCCCTTTCTGCTTGTCGCGAAACCCCCTCCCACCCCACTACAAAGATATCACAGCACAGGCAATTCCCCCGGAGCTTCACCCATCCAACACTACAATCGAGTATAGATTATCGCGCCCAGCCCCAAGCCCCCCAATTTTTCTCTATGTCGTCGATACTTGCCAGGAAGAAGACAGTTTAGCTGCGTTGAAGGAATCTCTTGTGATGAGCTTGAGTCTGTTGCCAGAAAATGCTTTGGTTGGTCTGGTGACTTTTGGCACAATGGTATGTCGAACCGGAAATGGAACCCATTGGGAGTTGAAATGATTGACCGATATAGGCGCAAGTCCATGAAATTGGGTATACAGAATGCCCTAAATCATACGTATTCAGAGGCAGCAAGGAATACACAGCGAAGCAAGTACAGGAAATGCTTGGGCTTCTTTCCCCAGGTCTAAGACCTGGCATGCAACAACAACAGCCAGGTCGTCCAATGCCACCAATGGGCCCAGCTGCTCGATTCTTATTGCCCGTGTCACAATGTGAATTCCAGCTCACCAAGGCTTTGGAGCAACTACAAAAGGACCCATGGCCAGTTGCCACCGATAGAAGAAATTTGAGATGTACCGGAGTTGCTTTGAGTGTTGCCGTAGGACTTTTGGAGTCATCCTTCCAAAATGCAGGAGGACGTATTATGCTTTTTGCTGGAGGACCAGCCACCGAGGGACCTGGTCTGGTCGTTGGCCCAGAATTGAGAGAACCTATCAGATCTCATCATGACATTGATCGTGATAACATCAAATACTACAAAAAGGCTCTGAAGGTATGTCCATTACGTTGTCTAGCATGTGAAGAGTCGAAACTGATATTCCCCAGTTCTATGACAATCTCGCCAAGAGAACTGCTCACAACGGGCACATCATTGATATTTTTGCCGGATGTTTAGATCAAGTTGGACTTTTGGAGATGAAGGGTCTCTCAAACTCGACAGGTGGACACATGGTACTGACCGACAGTTTTACCTCATCCATGTTCAAGCAGTCCTTTGTACGAATTTTCGAAAAAGATGGAGACGATAACCTGCTCATGGGATTCAACGCATCTCTTGAAGTCCTTACCACCAAGGAGTTGAAAGTTACTGGGTTAATTGGCCATGCCGTCTCGATGAACAAGAAGTCTACCTCCGTAGGAGAGACTGAATGTGGAATCGGAAACACGTGTTCTTGGAAGATGTGTGGTATTGATCCAAACGCAAGTTATGGTATCTATTTCGAAATCGCAAGCCAAGGCGGACCAACACAACACCAACAAACACCACAAAAAGGCATGATTCAGTTCTTGACATACTATCAACACTCATCAGGTCAATTCCATCTCCGTGTTACCACTGTCTCCCGAAATTTGAGTGGCCCAGCGGGGGATCCCGCCATCGCCCAATCATTTGATCAAGAAGCCGCTGCAGTTCTCATGTCGAGGATAGCGGTATTCAAGGCAGAAGTTGATGATGGACCAGATGTTCTCCGTTGGGTTGATCGAATGCTGATCCGATTATGCTCCCGATTTGCCGATTATCGAAAAGACGACCCATCATCTTTCCGACTGGAAAAGAACTTCACACTTTACCCTCAATTCATGTTCCATTTGCGTAGAAGTCAATTTCTCCAGGTTTTCAACAATTCACCTGATGAAACGGCCTTTTACCGACATGTTCTCAACCATGAGGACGTCAGCAATTCTCTCATCATGATTCAACCAACCCTTGACTCGTACACATTCGACCAAGATGGCAGTCAGCCAGTCTTGCTTGACTCGACTTCCATTCAGCCAACGCACATCCTCTTACTGGATACCTTCTTCCACATTTTAATTTTCCACGGTGAAACTGTTGCCGAGTGGAGGAAAGCTGGTTACCAAGAGCAAGAGGGTTATGAGAACTTTGCTTCCCTGTTGGAACTGCCAAAAGAGGACGCGAGAGTAAGAAAACCCTTTCCAATGTTTTACGTACGCAATCAGCTAACCTTTTTTAGGACCTCATCACTGATCGTTTCCCACTTCCTCGGTTCATTGTGTGTGATGCTGGTGGCTCACAAGCTCGATTCTTGTTGTCCAAACTCAATCCATCGACTACACACACCACCGGTGCCTATGGTGGAGTCGGTGCGCAAACGGCACAGACAATCTTTACGGATGATGTATCTCTACAGACTTTCATGGACCATCTTATGAAGTAAGTTTTATCACTAGTTTTGGATTTTGAGTTAGGCTGATTTTGTGACAGACTTGCTGTTAGCGGAACAAACTGAGGAGGCGATCTTTATAACGACATGAAAGGAACCAATTTCTGCTGGCGTGAGATACAAGGACGCCTTCGGTCTGAGTGATACACGAATGCTTTCATGGCTTTTACGAATCTTGTGGCGGGTAGGTAGTAATAGCGGATATCCATCTCGTCCAGGCGTGTAAAAAGTACGGTCATCGTGTTCGGGATGAAAGAAGAAATTTAGAATTACATCACGAAAATGACTTGTAACAGGTGTATTGTGAAAGACGAGTTGATACCCAGTAGATGTTTCGGTGCATGCTGATCTAGCTCCTCCGCCCTTACTTTTTGGGTCAAATTGTTCCAAGTACCCAGTGTAGTTTAAAAAGGCCCTTGTTGGTATAAAAGAGTTAGTGGGGGTATTCGTAGTTTGTTCATAAATCGATTCTCTTCTCTTCCTCAAGTGTAGCTAATCTACGAACTTATCTCCCAAAAAGTGAGAGTGAACAGATATTCGTACCTGCCTCCCTTATTCCTTGTTTCAACTCTGTGGGATAATTACAGTTAATTGATCTATTTATCTTGGTTAACAAGTAGTTCTGGTTATCTCAATCATCTACCCAGAGCAATTACCTAGAAGTACTTAAGGACAATGGTTACGTAGGCAGGTACGATTGACTGCGGGAGCTTCCACTATATAATCTTCCAAAGTCACGTGCATCGCTTTATCCTTATCGGGCGCTAAGATAAGCGAAGCACGTGCGCCCACAGAGACTTTGAGACTTTTGATGGGATCCAAAAATTGGCTAAGTTCCAGCCAAACAACACCAAAACTTCGATCAATCCGCAATCATGCGTAAGTATTGCTCGTTGCATTTATATCTGTCGAATCCAAGCTGACAATGATTATACAGCTCCAAAGATTGACCCAACAGAGATCAAGGTGATGTACGTCGTTCCCCCGCGCCCGCAACTCGACTTGCGAACCACGAATCTTTCCCTCCACCCACACACGATATAATATACGCGCGCAGGACAAATTGCTGATCAATTATTTGCAGCCACCTTCGAGCCACCGGTGGTGAAGTTGGTGCTTCCTCAGCCTTGGCTCCCAAAATTGGTCCTCTCGGTCTTTCACCAAAAAAGGTCGGAGAAGATATCGCGAAGGCAACTGGTGACTGGGTGGGTTGATACATGCCCGATGTTTTTTTTCGCACTGGAATTGGGATTCTGACTATGGATTGCAGAAAGGTCTCCGTGTCACAGTAAAGCTCACCATCCAAAACCGTCAAGCCGCTGTTTCCGTCGTTCCTTCCGCCTCATCGCTCGTCATTAAAGCCCTCAAGGAGCCACCCCGCGACCGAAAGAAGGAAAAGAACATCAAGCACACAAAATCCATTCCTTTGGATGAGATTATCGAGATTGCCCGAACCATGAGATTCAAGTCGCTGTCAAAGGAGCTGAAGGGTACAGTTAAGGAGATTTTGGGCACTGCATTTAGTGTTGGATGCCAGGTTGATGGAAGAAGTCCAAAGGATATTAGCGATGATATCGAGAGCGGAGAGATCGAAAGTAGGGTTCCCTACAACTTCACACGGCTAAATGCTGACACCCTTTCTAGTTCCAGAGGAGTAAATGATGAATATGGGTTTCTTTTGCAGGGTATCATGGGCTGGAGACTTCACAATAGGCTGTGCAAGTTAATGGCATTCTTCCACCAATTTTCGATCGGTCTCTTGTGAACTGTGTACATTTGGTGCAAATTTGGCCCTTGATAGAGGGCATATCGTGAGACACACTTGCCAAACACTCTGGGCCTTACCCCCCTTCCCTTGAGGATCGGTTCAATCTGTGGTTCGGCCCTATTTTTGCGTGCAAGAAGATGAAATCTTGGCCTCTTACTCACCGCGTCGTCTGTACTTCATAGACTTCGAGGTCCATATTTTTCGGGTCAACATGAGCATGTCAATGGAATGAATGGAATCCGCATGGAAGATCTATGCTAACGTGGCACGAGTTTCGAGATTACTTGAATGCGGCGCAGGCAACCCAGTTGTGTCGTGTACCCTCCGAGCCTTCTCGGGTAGATTTTCTAAGTTTTGGTGGCAGGTAGGACTAATTGTGGCAGTTGAAGCGTTTTTGGTAAGGACGAAGCTATGTGGTGTATCAGATGTACATACCGAGAAAAAAACCCCCCTCTCGTGGATCTTCATCTCCCTAGATAGACAACAAATAACTGGAAATATGTTCTCCCCCCACCACTCTCTGAATTTTAATGAACGCTCGTATCCCACCCACACCCACCAAACCTTTCTCACCCAACGAACCCGAACGCCTTTTAATTGCATGTGGCTGTCGAGGGCTATGTCAGCCAGCCAGCCCAGCCTATAAGCGCCAGGCGCGCCGACACATCTTCCAACCTCGAACGAGGAACCTGCATCTTCACGAACACCGACCGACCGATTCTGGCTCCTGGCCATCGACGACCTCGAGACCCTCTTCCTCTTCGCCGCGATCGTGTTTCCCGCAGAAGCAGCAGAATCTCAGACGCCCAACCTGGGCTGCGGCGCATCACGGCAGAGATGATCAAAAGATCCATTTCTCCCCTCCGGTCAGGAATCGGCACCTCTTGGAACTGATGCGCTGACGAGTTTTCCCTCCTCCCACCGCTCTCCATTTTTTTTTGGCATAAGCACAAAAGCACCGGCATATATACTCCTCTTGCTTGCCAGCCCTCTCTCCTTTTCGTCTGTCGCTGCGGCAAGAGAATGAACATGATTCCCCAGCTGGCTCAACCTCGACACCTCCCGCAGCATCAACAGTTTGGCAGCCCTGGCTTTGCGGTCCCGCCCTTCGAACCCCTCCATAACCACCATAACCCTCGAGGAAATGAACAAACTGCCTCCCAACTCCGCCCTCTACCCCTCCCCCTTCGAAGTGCCAGAACCTTTGCCACATCCTCTGCTTCACCATCCCCCCGCGCATATTCGCTCTATGATACGCGCAGGGCCGGGCTAGCTCGCGAGAGCTCGAATGAGGGCGCATTTCGATCCCCTTATAATGACCCCTCGGAGCACATGCTTCGACGGAAAACACCAAATGGAACACTGGCAGCCGGATACGATGGGACCCCGGTTCAGTGGTCTAGCAAGCCACCTGCCTTGAAGCATCTGATTCTTCCGCTCTCGGGAGGTTCAGCCAGCCGGACCAACAAGTTTTCCCAAGCGGTCTCAAATGATCCCAATTCGTGGCAGAGAGCCGAAGTCTCGGGATGGGCATATCAACAAGCACCTCAGTATGGTGGCATGAATACTGGTAAGGTGGATTTACGAGGGAGCGGGGAGGCTGAAAAATGGTCACAATTATCTACATTGCCGGCTGCTTCCTATAATCCCTGGGAGATTATGGACATGCAACCAACCCCAACATATTACCACATGAACAGCTCTCAAATACCGACAGTGCTCCAGCCTTCATTTCAGCCATCTCCCGGACCTACCGCATCCAATGATGGTGGTTTGTACGGTCCTTATTGGCCTGATGGGAGGTATGTCCCCTATCGTCCGGCGGCGACTCGAGCGCCAGGTGGACATAGTATCAACCAGGATTCGTACCCGGGTCAAAATCTTCAAGGCCATCCCCATCCTCCGCTCGAACTTTTACCCCCTTTTAGACCACCGCCCATCTCGCTTAAGACAGAACCCGTTCATCCTCTAGGAAACTCGTCTTTCAATCCTCCTTATGCCGAGAATACCCCACATGCTCACGAACAGCGTTACAACACCCCCACGCAATTCAACCCTCTTCGACTAGAAGGGAACCTCTACCCCTCTAACTCTGAAGGATCTAGAACACCAACGGCAGAGTCAACCAATAGAGCGAATAATAGTCATAGGTTTCCGGAAAAGACCCTCTCGTGGGCTCATACAGTATATGTTGACCTATTAGCTTTTCTCCAACAGTCAAAAAGAGAGAGTAGGTTAGCAAACCCATCTCAGAATTCAAAACCATACTCGAAGACCAGCATCTATCCAAAACCGCCCCGTCAACCAGCATCCTACTTGGGGACTTCTCAGTGGGTTGGCATGAGTGGGGACGTAAGTGACGCAAATAATGCTCGAAGGTCTAGCAAACTATCCCGGCCGATACCTCGACAGTTTGTTAACCGGGAACACAACAGCTGGCCAGGGGATAGTTCAGGTCAAGTACCTCAACTAGTATCCACCAACCAGGAGATGGGTCCCTATGCTTCGCCATTCCAATCATTGAACTACCTGTCTGGTTCCCCTCTTAGCAGGGCAAAAGAAGCACTTGATTTACTCACCGGTTTATGTGAGCAGGGCGGTTGGTATTGGATCGATGGTATGCTGCTTGGAGGATGTCTAGCTTACGGGCTGGAACAATATCATAATGCTCTTGATTGGTATTCCAAGATCATTGCTATAGATCCCAAGTAAGTGTCTTGGCTTTTTTTCCCTTTCCTGTGGATTTTGGTGCAACACTAAACAACAACAATAGGCATGTGGAAGCGATTTCAAATCTTGCTGCCACGTTACTATGCCTCAATAGGCGCCAGGAAGCTGAGCGCCATTGGATGCAATCAGTTAAACTTCGACCAAGCTATTTTGAAGCTGTGGAGCATCTCATTGGACTGCTATGTGGAAATAGTCGCGGTGAAGAGGCTGTTGGTATCATTGATTTTGTAGAACGCGAACTCAGATTGCCAAAATCCGAGGAATCACATGATCATATCAGCGAAACTTCGAGCAACGCCGACCGTGAGTCTTGTGCATCTATTGGAACTTCCTCGGAGAACATTGCTTTGGATTATGATCGCGATGGCGAAAATGTGTTTCAGTCGCCTCGTGTGCGCAATGGTGACGATGTTTCCACGGAACCGGGTTTTGGCTCAAGTGGCTTCGCTGTGCCTGGTTCAGAGAATGGGCGGATTCTTGCTCTTGTACACGCCAAGGGGAACATGTTGTACGCACTTGGTGACATCAATGCAGCGTCCAAAGCCTTTGAAGATGCGGTTCTCATAAGTGCCGGTCGAAGTTTTCACGGAATACCCGGTCTCATACGACAAATTGTCAGCGTGCTCTCCCTAGAAGGTCAACCTGGAGAATTCAGACAGCCATCAGCGCCAGATTCACAAACCCCGCTGCTGCTACCTCCAGATAAAGCCCTGCAAACAGCACGACTAGTGTTTACCAAAAATGGAGAATTGCCAGGACTTCGATATGTCCCAGAAGGTCTTGCGCGAAAGGCTGCCATCTCAACCACAAGCAACTCTCTTCTTTCACTGGCTAAAATATTCCAAGATGCCATGTCCAACAGCAGCTCACCACAACGGATAGCTCGGATGCCCTCTGGCGTTGGCGATATATTAGCACTCTACTATTTATCACTTTCGCTACAACCTAGTCCATCGACTGCAAATAATGTTGGAATTCTACTCGCCAGTGTTCAACATCCAGCCGCGTTTCGTGCTGCTGTTCAAAACAACCCCGCGGCCATGCCTGTCCTCCCGGGGATGGGTGCTGTCCCAATTGCCCCCGGAAGTGGAATTGCTTTGGCTCTTGCTTACTACCACTATGGACTCAATCTTGACGCACGACATGCACACATCTATACAAACCTCGGGAGTCTTCTCAAGGATATTGGCAAACTTGATGCAGCTATTTCAATGTACGAAAAAGCAGTTGCATGTGATAGTTCGTTTGACATAGCTCTAGCCAACCTGGCAAACGCAGTCAAGGATCAGGGAAGGACGAGTGATGCCATCGCGTATTATCGTCGTGCTGTAGCTTCGAGTCCTGATTTCGCCGAGGCAGTATGTGGCCTTGCAAACGCTCTCAACTCCGTGTGCGATTGGGCAGGACGTGGCGGAGTTATTCTCGATAATGGAAGGCAAGATCGTTGGCATATCGATGAGAAGGGGATGTTTATAGAGGCTAGGATGAATGGGTCTGGTGGTGGTTGGATGAAGGCCGTTGTCGACATAGTGGCGAAACAGCTCAAGGAAGGCTCAACTTGGGGGCGTGGAACTCTTCAAGAACAAACACTCCACCAACTTCTTAGACAACTAGAGACCGCTGATACCGGTGGACGATGGGTGTCGGAGAAAAAGAGCAACATGCAAATGGCTCTCGGTCGTTGGGCTGGCCATCGATGGGAGGGATCACGAGTTGTCAGACTCATCGAACGATCCATGAAAAGAGCTATGAATCGATGGTATCAAGACAAATACGTCAACAATAAGCGGCTTTCAAGCTCCTTCTACCCTAGGCCACAGCTTCCCGGCAGCCTGTCTGTCCCCACAGCTCCTACAGTTCTTCCCTTCCATACATTTACTTGCCCGCTGTCTGCTAAGGATATTCGCATGATTTCACAACGCAATGCTCTCAGAATATCTTGTTCAACGCTCCGTGCGCCTTGGATGCCTTCATCGGTATTTCCACCACCACCCCCTCCGTCTCCTCATCTCAATATCGGTTATGTATCTTCTGATTTCAACAACCATCCTTTAGCTCACTTGCAAGTACCCTGATCCGCACCGTTTACCATTATCCTAACAAAGATATCTAGGATGCAATCTGTATTTGGGTTCCACGACCCCTCTCGAGCGAAGGCATTCTGCTACGCTACCACAGCTAGTGATAATTCCATACACAGGCAGCAAATTGAACGAGAGGCACCAATTTTCCACGACGCTAGTACGTGGCCAGCTGATCGTTTGGTCAACCAAATTGTCAAGGACGAGATACACGTGTTGGTCAATCTAAATGGTTACACCAGAGGAGCCAGGAATGAAGTGTTTGCCGCGCGTCCAGCACCTATCCAGATGTCCTTTATGGGATTTGCTGGAACGTTAGGAGCCGAATGGTGTGATTACATCCTAGCTGATGAGGTAGCCATCCCACCGGATACGCTTCGTCCTTGGAGACGTAACCTCGACCTGGAAGATCAGGTTTTGGACCAGCAATCTCACGAGGACGAGGACTGGGTATACTCCGAAAACATAATTTTCTGTCGTGATACTTTCTTCTGTTGCGATCACGCCCAGTCGGAGCCTCCAGGGCAGCGTTTAAATTGGGAAGAAGAGCAGACGAAACGATGGCAGATGAGAAAGGAGATATTCCCCGAGATCAAAGACGACACAATCATTCTTGGTAATTTCAACCAGCTATATAAGGTCAGTGGTTTATTGTTTCGTTGATAGGATGAAAATGGAATGCTAATATTATGTTAGATTGAGCCTACCACATTTCGAACATGGTTGAAAATTCTGGATAGAGTTCCCAATGCTATCCTTTGGCTACTTCGATTTCCGGATCTGGGTGAGAGCAATCTCAAGCGCACAGCAGAGGACTGGGCCGGGAAAAGTGTTGCGGATCGCATAAAGTTCACGGATGTTGCGCCAAAACACCTACACATTTCCAGAGCACGAGTCTGCGATCTCTTTTTGGATACGCCGGAATGCAATGCCCATACGACAGCGGCAGATGTTCTATGGTCGAGCACACCTATTCTCACCCTTCCCCGATATAAATACAAAATGTGTTCTCGGATGGCAGCATCCATCTTGAAGGGCGCTCTTCCCCGAGGCGAAGAGGGTAACCAAGCTGCTAAAGAATTGATCGCTCGAGATGACGATCAGTACGAAGAGTTCGCGACCGCGCTTGCTTCGAGCATGTCCTTCCGACGACTGCCTTCTGGACAGATGGAGGGCCTGGGCAGACTAGCGGAGCTGAGGAAGTTGCTTTTTGATAGCCGGTGGAGTTGTGCCTTGTTTGATACGAGGAGGTGGGTGCGCGATTTGGAGTCTGCATATGGAGAGGCGTGGCGTAGATGGGTTGCTAATGAGGGTGGGGATATTTATTTATAGAAGGTTCATTCTTCATCTATGCTGTTGGTCAGTTGGTTGGATTGGAGTTTATTGAATTGTATTTGGACTGGCTGGGAATCTGGGGGGCATGACAACATTTTAGAGATTTTGAAGGTCGTCTTGGATAGGGTTTCATGTTTTATGAAGCAAGCGTTTTGCAGCGATGGAGTTTGAATAGGGATGTTTGGGGGCGACACATAGGAAAGGCTACATGCATCTTTGTTTCTGTCTTTCTGCTCTGCTTTCTTGCGGGCTTGGAGTCTGTTGATGGGTGTGAGTTGGATTTTATTGCATATCTGGATTTGGCAAGCAGGCAAGCAAAGCAAAGCAAACATATTTGCTGGATACCCGGGAGATTTTCGTTTACTTTTTGTGTCGAGGACACATTTGGATTGTAATTTTTTCTTCTTTTTAGTTTCACATTTTCATTATAGAATGCTGGTTAGAGCAATGAATTCACTTTCGGGAGGTTGAGAAATTGAGTTGGAACCCTCTACTCTGCACAACAGTACAGGACAGGCAGTTTGGAAAAGCTGCGTTGATTTATTCGTTTGTGGGTTATGAAAACCACCCCATATACTTCTAGGGTTCATGCCTTTCTTTTCTCTTTCGTGATATACGTTGACTTGATTTGGGATTATGGTTGAGAATTAGAAACTTCGGGAGAACAGTTCCATCTGGCGCGACTGCGTTCGATATCTAGGTAACTTGGGTAACTAAGAGGTTTAAAATGGTTGGAAGCTAGAGGTAGATTGGTTAAAAGGTACTTGGAAGAAGTCAGGCTCCGCCTTGTGCAAATAATACTAGTTCGGAGTTTGGAGAATTGCAAAAGTTTCTTCCACCTCTCTGGGACAAAGTGAACCAAATATTACGCAGCTGGTATAAGTGACATTCATACCTGGCAGTATAAATAAATAAAAAATTATCTTGGTGCTTAGAGCACGACAGGGAAGAAATAGTGGAAAACTCGAGTAAAATCAGAAAGTCACATAAATCCAACAGACAAACTTTCGCAACAAAGGATTGAATACCAACAACGCGGGTTTTTACTTTACAATTGCAAAACACTACTTTGTCAAACTTTCTACTTATGTTCAACCCAATCACGTGCCTAGAGTTTCTCCAAAATCTCGGAATGACATCAAAACAACAACACCCCAAGCCAGTCAGAAGCAGTCCAGCGACCAACACAAAATGCCTCTCACAATACCTCTCCCCTTTCAAAACCAAACAATTCCAGTCCAACCTCTCACTCAAAATGCATTCGCCCAATTCGGGACCGTCATACAAAACCCTTCACCTTCTCTAAACCCCCACCCCCATCTACAAGGCTTCCCACCTCAAGCGGTCCTAGCAAACCAAGGAAGCGCACTCAAATACTTGGATGTCACTCAGATGAGGAATCTCTACGGTGCGGAGAAGCCGGGGGAAGCGGTGATGAATATGTTCGTTTGCGCGCCAAGATCTCTCACCCAAAAAGACACAAGTACGGGAAGGGAAACACTGTTTGAAGTATCGATATTAGAACGTCATCCCTTTACAACACAAACTTTCATTCCACTTGGTATCTCAGCGAAAGAATCACAGCAGTGTCGATATCTCGTTATCGTCGCACCGAGTTTGGAACCATCCAAGAGAGACGAGGGGCTGCCTGTTCCTACGAGTACGAATGAAATCTTTGGGAGATATCCTGGGAGGGGATTACCGGATTTGAAGGGGATCAAGGCGTTTCTGGCTAATGGATCGCAGGCTGTTACTTATGGAGCTGGGACTTGGTGTGTAATTACACTTTTCTTTTTCACTCAAGCCTTGAGACCAGATAACAAGGCAAGGCTAACTCACACTTTGACAGGCATGCACCAATGGTGGTTTTTGGAGAAAAACCAATAGATTTCGTCGTTGTCCAATTCGCAAATGGTGTAGCGTTGGAAGACTGCCAAGAGGTAGTATACAAGAAGGAAAATGGTGCTGGTGGACTTCTAGTTGCGATTCCAGGGCCCAAAGCAAAATTATGAAGGCATTGTGGAACGCCCCGAGGCTGGAAGAAAGACACTTGTTCGAGATTTTTAGATCTTCACTGCTCGGTGTGATCCGAAGTGAAGCGGTAGCAAGTCACTTGAGAGGTTCGATATACGGAGTACTGGAAGCAGAAGCAAATGCCCCCCATTTGGTATTTTCAATTAAATTGAAGACACGACCGAGAATGACTTCACGACGCTTTGTTTTTCTGTGTTCGAATCGATAACATGGAGGAGAGTATTTTCCACACAAGATGGCCTGGACTTTGCGGAATATATCTCATGCCTCGTACCTGGACGAATTGCAAGTGTTGGGACAAATCCACATCGTGTCCCAGAAGACTCATTTTAAACGGCCGCTTTCAAGCCCACAACGGGAGGTACCGATTTAGATCAAGGAGAAAAAGTCTCAGAGATAAAATAACAATATTTTTGATTTTAATGTGAATAGGGCTAGGGGTGGAGACTAAAGTCTAGCACCCGTTTATATCAGATTGCAGCGATTCAGTGGTGCATGCTGGGGCCTCAGTCTGAGTAATGTCTCTACAGGATGGCATCGACAAGTCTAGACTCAAAGAATATGTACTCCTGCATTAGCATGCATTTCTCACTTCCTGTGTTTTATGAAAATATTTCCCGACGAGTCTAAAGATACCATACTCAACGATTTCCAGCGCCTGCCGTCCCGCGAACATGCTCTTGAACGGAGGCACCGTACGGTACAGGACAAGTGTACGCGAATTGTCTCAAGGCTGGCCTGTAGTGGTGAGGATCGAGGGAAAGACAAAAAACGGTCCCCGGTGAGCGTATTGGTGTTGTTTCTTGGTTGATCATCACCGAACGGTTGCAGGAAGGAAGTATTCAAGCGGTTGGTGATGGATGGATGTACCTCCCCGCATGGCCCTGGTATTCGTATTTTCTCGCGGTGCGGTGGGGATAGAGTATCATTGTGATTTCGATTCAGCTGGCCACAATTTGATGGATTTTGAAGTTCATTACATATTGGCATGGGGGCCGTGATAGTAAACAATAATGAGTACAGTAACGGGCAAGGAAAGGTCTATTTTAAACCCTCTCGCCCCTCCGGGGTTGAACGCCACCAGTCGCCAAAAATCGCCAGAAGAAGTCAAGCCAAGTGGGTTGATTTGTTGCGGGGATTGGGAAAATCCTGGCCCTGGTCTGCTTGCTGCAGTGCCCTGGGTGGGTGGTGGTGGTGAGATCGGAAAAACCTGGAAGGCGGCGGTTTATCCGAGCGCTGGGCGTTGGAAGTTTCGGTGGGGAACCCAGAGCTTTTTTCGAAGAGGTGCCGCCTTTTTCAGCCCTTTCAAGGTTCTGTGAACAAGGTTGTACGGTAAGGAAAATGTCATTGGTGAAGATGTTTGAGAGATTAATTAGAAAGTACTCGTACATGTGCATGCTGTGTCTGAACTAAAGCCGTTTCACTTGAGAGGGACTTGAGATGAGCACGCAGCAAATGCAGGGTGAAAAGTCAAACGCGCTTGAAAATGCAGAGAAAACAGTTGATTCATTTTGATAAAGATATATATATATTTGGGACTAGTAAGTAGACCAGTCCTTAGGTCCTGATGTAGGTTATCAAACACAGTTGCCAAGAGAAGAAAGTCGAGTAGCGTAACGTTTTCCTGTCTTTGAAAATGTTAGCTGGAGGACTGGAAAATATCTGCATCCAAGCCAACAAGGATCGAACAAAATATCAGAAGTCCGTTTAGATCATCGCCATCTCCCGCAGGAGAGACTAAATCAAGAGGTACCAGAAAAAGTAAAATTGGAGTATCATCATTGTGAATGTTCGTCGGGCTGAGGCTGAGAATGTGGAAAAGGTGCTTACCATACAGAGTTACTTGTATCGTAAGTAACAGTAATTAGAATGTCGTGCCAGTTTCAATCGACGGCCGTCGAGTAGACGCGCGCATCAGATTTCACCATCGTGAAGATTTGGTGGTTGTTGACGTTGAAGAAGATACTCTGGCTCAGAATTTTCTTTTCTAGCTAAATACCGTTAGCGCAGGGCTCGAGCGTCATTATGTAATCCCACACACAAAAATTGTTGAATTGAACCTCACGATAAAATCGTCAAGCTCATCGCAAAAAGACCAGCCAACTCGACAAATCTCTCGACAACCACCACTAATTCATCATGGGTCGTCTTCACAGCAACGGAAAGGGCATATCAGCCTCCGCCATCCCATACTCCCGCACTCCTCCAGCGTGGCTCAAGACCACCCCGGAGACGGTTGTCGACCAAATCTGCAAGTTGGCCAAGAAGGGCGCAACCCCGTCCCAGATCGGTGTCGTCCTCAGAGATTCTCACGGTATTGCCCAAGTCAAGGTTGTTACTGGTATGTTGATTGTCCATCCAAACAAACCTGCTGCAGAATTAGGCTGACAAGTTCCACAGGTAACAAGATTCTCCGAATCCTCAAGTCAAACGGTACGATACCATAAACATGATCCAGTTGTTAACATGGAGATCACCTTTGGGTGCTCTACCAATGTGCAATACAAAAATACTGCCTCTGCTTGGTCTTTTGACTGACGGAGTGAAATGAATAGGCCTCGCCCCAGAAATCCCAGAGGACCTTTACATGTTGATCAAGAAGGTTCGCATCTACTATACCTGTCATTTTGTACCATGCTAACATCATAATCCAAGGCCGTTGCCGTCCGCAAGCACCTCGAGCGCAACCGAAAGGACAAGGACTCCAAGTTCCGTCTCATTCTTATCGAGTCCCGAATCCACCGTCTCTCCCGTTACTACAAGACCGTCGGTGTCCTCCCACCAACCTGGAGATACGAGAGCGCCACTGCCAGCACCATGGTTGCATAAGTGTAATGTCGATACGAAATGGTGTTACTGGTTTGGTCTGGAGTTTGGGGTGAATGGTATGGGCACAATTGCATTGATGGCCGTCTGCGACACGTAGACCTTGATAAATAGGAATTCCAAAGCAAAAATATCATCCCCATAGTCCTGTGATTGATCCTCTCCATTTTGTGTGTACATCGTAATATAATGTGAGAATAAGTGAAGTGCATTGTGACTTTGTGTTCAAAGTACGAAGCTGCGTGAACCCCATCACTGTTTAACTCCCTGAGCTTGCCTTAAAAAGCAATATTTCCCCACCCAAAGGGTATAGTGTCACATGATTATCTCAAGTCCCTAGTATATAGGTTCATTCCAGCTCCTTAGACCTTTGCAAAAGGTACTCTCCAAGCACACGCAATGGGTCTTTTGGCCTACAGAACATTAGCACACGCACCCAGAAAGTCCTTAGGCCAATGTCGTATAACACTTACTGGTCCTTTGCAATCTGTTTCATCCCTTCCAAGAGAACCCCCGTAACCTTACCATTCAAATATTGTCTCGTGGGCGCACCATGAGGAGGGGCTTCCTTGGGCATGGTAGGGGCAGGATCGGGATGTTGTGAGGTTGCTCTTGAGATAGAATCGTTGCCATTGGTATTTCGGACGGGAGTGCCAGTTCTCGGGGGTGCTGGACTGGGAGCATTTGTGATTGCGCCAACTGCAGGGGACTATGCTGGTGTCAGAATTGCCCATATCAAGTGAGAGCGGAGGGCACAAACGGCTGGCCTATCTGGTGTCGCGTCGCTCATTACTACGTCCTTCATGGTATCGGAGAGGGGTACTGAGGGTGAGGGTGCTGTTATTGTTGCTGTTGGGGGCAAGATTGGGGTGGGTATTGATTCCTGCATGGCGATTTATTGCACTGGAGTTTACTCAGATATCAAAGATCAGAGGCTGGCTTGTTGATTTTCCCCAGCCTTGCGGATCGCAGGGCTGGCTAGATATTTTGCATTGGGTGCCTGATGAGGCCAAGAAGTGCACGTGCCTGTGTGCCTTTACCACCACACCACACCCCACCTCCATTCCTCCCTCTACTTTACTGAGGAAGTATATCCTCAATGCTCATCCACGACGACATAGTCACAAAGGCCTGCTGCTGTTGCTTCCAACCATGTTTACGGCAAAGCTGTGGAACTTTTCCCCCAATTCGTCCGAACGTCTCCATTCCCATCCACCCCCGCCATAAAAGCTATTAATGAACCTATCAAACTCGCTTCTCGCACTCTCAACCCTTCCAATACCAATCAATCCTCAGCCCGTCAGCCACTGGGCCGTCGAAACACCACCATTTCTCAAACACACCTCTTTTCTAACGGTGTCCCCGCACATTGGTCATGATTACCTACCGTTGTCCTCCGTACCGTCTCCCATCCATTTGTCCAACGCATGCAGTGCAGCACCACTGCAGGTGCAGAGAGGGTTGCGTTGCGTCGTTGCACACTGCAGCGGTGACACCTTTGGACGAATAGCACCTTGTCGATGCTGTCTCCGACTCTCCGTTCCAGCTTCTTTGTCTCCTCAACCAGCACGACTCGAGGGCATTGGGTTCAACTACTGGCTCCTTTTGGACGGGACCACACGACCCCCTGAATTGAATTGCCACACACCTTTCAAAACGAGAAAAACCAAGTCTAGCCATGCGATGCACCCTCATCAATTCTATCAGCCAAAATTGCTGCGATGATACGGAATTGTGGTGACCAAAATTTATGCCAATCAGCATTGGGAAAACTCCACGCCAGGCCGTTCGTTATTTTACCTTCCCTTCCTAACAACCCTCTACCAATTTCTCATCCCACCATACAGAATTATGGCTAAGAATAGCTTTCTTCATGCATTTCTCCTCAATAAACATCCGAGCGGCTGCTGGAGGCTGGAGGAAGCTACCCATGCATATGATCGACATGACAAGGCCGTCATTTATCGGATCTCGAGGAGCCGCTCGGCGAAAGCAGGGAAAAGACCAGCATGACAGGGTGGGCGCGTGGGAGCCCAGATTCAACACAGATTCGATTTGCGAAAGTGGGAAAGGAACAACAAACAAGTAGAGTACGAGAGACTTACCTCATCACAAGTGGGGCCTTTTATCGAAATCGCAAAAGAAGAAAGACATGAAACCTCGTCTTTGAACCCGGCCGCTGAATTCATCCTTGGAAAGGGATGGGAAGCTGGGGAAGGGAATAGTAGATCTGTTGATGCGCAAGCCAGCCTGCAACGTTTTTCCCTTTTCTGTTATTTCGATGAGAGGAACTTGTGTCTGAATCTTTCTCCACAATCTCTCCCCCACTGAATGAGGGACAGTTGTGGGACCACCAGGGGGTTGAATGAAGCAGGTGATCTTTCATTTTCCCTTCTCAATTCAATCCTTCCAGCCCTTGGCACCACCAATGGCTTCGTGGGGGGCTTTGTGGTAACGAGATGCCTTGCAAAGAGACTGAGAAAGTTGCCGTTTCAAGCGATTACGGCGTACTCTGTTTGTCATCTTGAAATTAGTTGCTCTGTACGGAGATCAGTTTCGTTGGGAGCTGCCAGTGGATTCATTCGTGGTCAGAATAGGCTCGAACTGCCAAAAGAGCAAGTCAGTGACTTGGAGAGATTTAGCCACACCATTGACAGGTGGCAGCGAGCGTTGTCAATCGTCCAACGACATGTGGCGGCGAATCATCGCCAGGGTCAATGATCGATTCGATTGAAAGGGATCCGTCAAAACAGAGCCTTTCCCGCTCCTGACTAAAATAAACGTTTCCGAATACTGACGGTGCAATATTGAGCCTTGGTTTCGGTGGACCAGTTTCCCGATGAGCCGCTGTCTGACATCCACCAATTGGCAGTTGTGAAAGGAATTGTTCAACGGTTGTGTTTATTCGTCATGATCAACCGAATTTCTACTATTGAGAGGAAGTACAGACGAAGTCGTTTCTTCTGCGAGGACCCGGCTATTGTGTGAGCGATCCCAAACAAATACAAAGTCCTGAACCGTGGGATTTCATCAATCATCAGACCCCCTGCGTGGCGGTCCTCTATTTCTTCACGTCGCGCATTGACACCAACCCGACCCTTCAACGGTTTTTTGTGCCGCTGCTTCCTCTTTGGAACAACCACTCCAGAGTCCAGATACTCAAGAAACCAAAACAAATACAATGCCACCGGAGGTCACCGTTCGTGGCGCCTTCACCTCTGTCACGGCGAGTGCCGGCAGGTTCCTCCACCCAATTTGATATTCAAATTTGTTGTAGGCTTGCCCAATGATGATTATCTGATGCTGTGTCTGTGTTGCTATTCTGGAGAGTCTTGAACCCCACCAGGCCCAAGGAAACTTAGTCAATTTGGGAATGTCCCTGCTATCCCCTCGTGGTTCCGGTGTGTGTAGCACTGTAACAGAGTAGGGGATCGGATGAAAAGTTGTCTGTCGTTTCACGATGAGCAGTGATTGATTTGTTCAGTTCTCATCTGTGATACTACCTCCAGTCTGCACGTTCCAGCGAGTCACGTCCAAAGCTCACGACGATCCGAGGATCCAGCAAATGTGACGATGCACCGCTTGGTCGAGGTCGGCGACTTGCCCCATGCTCTTGGGACCAGGACCAGGGTTTATTAGTGGGTCTATCAGCACAACATCAATGACCATGTCTTTTCTTACCCCAGTCCTTGTCCGCGGCACGCTGCTGAATGCTCCCCAGCAGGGGTGAGCTCGAGGGAGTCCCAACCCTCTGTTCTCCCCCCCTCCAAGCTCTCCCTCCTTTGCATGACCTTGTCACCAAGTACCACGAACACCGTCCTACCACCCCCCCCATCCTCTGTGCGCGAAGCCGGAGGCGAAAGACAGCTGAGGAAACACACACGAGAATGCCCTGGCAACCTTTTCAAGCCGCGTCCAGAAATACATTTCGCATGACTTATTGATGGATGATTCTTGGGATGGTTTTGGCGAGCCTGATCAGCACCGTGACATAAAGTTGCCAATGTTCAGACAATTGTCAACCAAACCAGTGCACATGCGGCAATTTCAAAGGTATGCAGGGGTAAATGCACTTTCAACTGGTTGAGATCCAGAGACTGCGCCCAAAAGGGGCATGAACAACAACAGCCACAGCTCGAGTCAGCAGCAAGAGATGAAGAAATGGACGGGAAGGGTGTGTGATCGCCTATCGACAACTATCAAAGACAGATGAGAGATGGAGACCGGGAGCCGCCAAGTGCGGAATATCAAAAGAGGCGCCATGACAAGATATCAGAAGATGGGGGTTGAGAAATCACAGACAACAATATGATACTTCAAGAGTTGCTTGCAAACACATGAATAAATACGTGGTGTATTGCTGCACCTGTACTCGTACTGAGTGCGGAGCGTGTTGCAAGGTTGAAGCATCAAATCACCCTTTCATGATCTGCGCTAGGGGATTTGGTGAGATTCCCCGTCATGGACAATGCAGATCCCAAGTGGGAGCTATGGCATCTTGGGTGGGCATATTGCCTGGAGCTTTTGAAAATTACCATGCGAGTTCAGCCAGCCTAGGATTGCCTCACCATGATATTGTTTCGCAAGAGATGGCCAAAAAAGAAAAGAAGTCTTTTTCCCCACGTGAAGGTGGATGACGAAAATAGAAGTCACCTGGGTCTCTCCTGTCAAGTCCCATGATTTCTCAGAGCTTCTTTGGCAAATTAAGAAGTTGGTAAGAAGCGTCCGGGATAGCAGTTCTTGACAATGCGCCCAATTCCCAAGATATTGGTAGGGCGACGGAACGCTGTGCCATTTGGGAAGCAGCCCCGAACGGATCTGCTGGAAGCCGCATGGCGATGGGGAGCGAAAGCTGGAGATGGAGAGGGGGAGATAAGTTGAATTACAAGTACTCCGTACAGTACGAGGAATGTTTATCGAGAATTGGAACCCGATTTCGATTCTGGCGAACGACCAGATTTTCGTTACCTCTGTTTTCCTTCGAGTGTTGCTGAGCTGATTGCAGAAGGCACTTGTGCCTTGACTGCAGTAACAAGGTGCTGCAAGCTCTAGGTGGTCAGGACGACCTGTCTGTGGGCATTATTGCGAAATCTCTTCCTCATCAAAACACCCATGGCCTTGGATGTCCTGGATGTCCTGTAGGGGTCCCGTAGGAGTTTTTATGGGGTCGTCCTGGCAATTTCCAGAGTGGCCAGGCCCTGTGGCTCATAGGGTGTTGAATCTGTTGATTCCAACGTCCTGCTTGTAGAAGTTGTGGCGGCGGCTAAAGAACAGGCGGCCAGCGAAAGAGATCGCATCGCCCGGCAACCATCTCCTATTCGGGCGGTGTTGGCGTCGCCCATTTTCTTTTGGACCCTTTTCCTTTTACCTGTAGCCACCGTCCAAGAGAGTTGCAGCTTACAACCCTGTTCCCTTTCCCAGATGGTTAAGGTTATAATAGTGCCCAATATACGGACGATGCCAGGTGTTCCAGATGCCATGCTTTCAATCGAATCATCGCAGAATATGACCGCAATAGTCCTCATGGCGCTGATAGCGCGCAATTAGAGTTTCAAGCAAGTGGGTTTGTCTTGACGGTGAAGTACGGATACTCGAGTACTTCCTAAGGTACTTACCTTTACTTTCCAGGTACTCGTACTCGGAACCTGGAAGAGGCGAAGCTTTGAAGATGGGATTTTAAGCAGCTTACTCCAGCGGGTGTGGAACGTGCATGTCGATGTCGTTGATCGCACGTGGATAAAGGAACCGAGGAGCTGGACTTCGGACCTGCTGCCCAACTTTGACTGTTGCTCCGAGAACCGTTGGCCATGGGAAGAATGGGGAATGGGAAGCGAGGGCTTTTAATTTAACGGCACCTGGCTGGCAAATGTTCTCGCATAACAATTTTCTGTTAGTAGACATACCACGAGATGGAGGGAGGGGGGTTTCTTGCGGTCCAAGGGACGTCTGCTGTGACATTTCTCCTCCTGAACCATCTTTGGTTTTGCTGGCCTTTTCCTACATGGATTCTCCGGGGTGCCTCCTGGCTGTTGTGTCAGATACCGGCGCTGTTCTCGCTAGTTTTCCTGTACTCGTAATTGTGAGCATCGGCAATACAACGGGGGGGGAGTTTTATTGTTTTTTTTTGGAAAGAACTATTTCCTTATTGGGACAAGCAAGGTGGCACGTTGAGTCCATCAGTAGTGTGTTGAGGGGATGGTGGGTGGTGGGTGACGCCTTTGCCTCGGGGCCCATTCGAGTCGGGTCCCAGCTGAGTGGTTTTTGTAAACGCCTCCCGTGAGGATCAACCGGGAAGAGGAAACACGCTCGACGGTGCCACAGGGCGTACCGTGTCTGCAGCATTTCTCTCACTGCTGGGTCTGGCAACCGGACGGGGCACGATGTGATACTGGTAAGTAGGAGAGAGGGTTCTCCGGTCGTTGTCTGCTCAGTGCTGTGGCTCGTAAATTGCTGAGAACGATCACGAATAGTGGACTCGGTGGAGTCGTGGTCACTGTACTATGACCTCTGGTCATAGTACAGAGGTCATAGTACACCTGGGCAGTCCTCGAGACGAGCGAGAACCCCGTGATCTCCTCCTGAACGACCCTCAACGATGCGATTCTACCTAGCCTAACCAAACACTAAATATTTCAACCGCCTACCTCGATACACTCCACCCTGAGACGGTAATCCGCCACCAGCGTCTTCACCAGACGACGCCCTCTGCAGCAGCAGCAGCAGGGACCTTGACGGTGCAGCCATACAGCGAGTGCTGGCTGGTGTGAGGAGAGAGCACTACTGTACGCTACACTGCGGTACTCGAATACTTTGATAAGCCCTCAGAGGAGACATGCTCGTACCTGTTTCGAAGCACCATCAGACCAGTCAGTACTAGACGACTAGTAGTCGTTAGCCCAGCACCAGCACCAGCACCAGCACCAGCACCAGCACCAAACCTTCCCCATCTCTCACCCTGCACCGGATCCGGGCCCGGCCAGTTCTGTGCTCTCACTCTGCTGTCTGTCCTGGGATCCTATCCTGGAGTGAGTATCAGTGTGCTGCTCCAACCTCCAAAAGGTCGAGAGACAAGGACGGGGATGAGGGGCGATGAGAGATACTCTGGCTGGTGTTGTGACACGATATCTCTCCTATTCCTACCTCTCACTTGCCTCTCACTTACCTACCTGCGACCTCTCTGTATTGTGACTGAATTTCTCTCACGCACGCATGGAAAGAGCGCCCAGTGGGCCCGACATCCATCAATCGTACAACCCACGATCTCATTCTCGGTCCTCCAGCCCGATTTGGTTTCAAGTCCCAACGGAGAGAAAAGAGCTTCCCTGGGTTATGAATAAGAAGACGACTGACTGCAAGAGCTCGAGGGCGATGGCCCAGCCTCAACTGCTGCTCTATCTATACCCTGCTCGCCTACTCTTCCTACTACGAGCGAGCGTAAAAGCACCTGCAACCCCCCCTTCCCCCCCTGTTGGATGGACCCTGCTGCCATCCACTCTCTTTCTCCTCTTTCCTTTGCCATTTTACTCGTAAACACCACACCCATCCCGTCCCCGGCTCTGGATCGTCATTTTTCAATATCAAGGTAGCACAACTCCCCTGCGTTGTCTCCCGGGACCCTACTAGGCCATGCCATGCCTTGCCATGCCTTGCCCTGTCCTCACCTCCTAGCTGGTGCTAGCAGTGCCAGTAGTGCTAGTAGTTCTAGTAGTTGATGCACTCCAGGGAAAGCCCCTCCCCTCACCCCCCCTCCCTAGATCATCGCTAGGGCTCAGGAGGCCTGATCGTTGCATTTGGCGTGCGCGCTGTTCACTTCGCACTCCCCCCCACGACATCCGGCACCATTGGTCCACCTCAGCCGTCTCTCGCAACGAGCCGTGCCCACCACCGTCCCTTAGTCTGATATATGGTCTTACCAGCAGCATCCGATCTTCTCCTCTCTGTCTTGTTCAAGATCTTCATCTTTCCCATTCATCGTTGCTGTACATACACCCCCATCTACAGCCAACAGCCAACAGCCGCAGTCATCATCATCTCCATCACCTTCTATATCCACATCCCTCATACATCAGAACTACCTTCGATCGTCCGGGAAGCCTCTTAGCACATCGTTAGATTCGCCCTTCGAAGTCGGAGCTCTAGAAAACCGGCCATAGAAAACCCATTTCCTCTGCTAAACAAGTGACTCCCAACAATTCAACGACACCAAGTCACTAAATAAAACCGAGCCGTTTCCCGGATTCTCACACTATCCGATAGCCACCACTAAGCAAGCGGTCACCACTTCAGGACCAAAGAAACTAGTCTCTGGTGGATACAAGATCCACCCGACTGATTCTCAACTCAACTTCTTTTCACTCCACTCAAATACAACATTCTTGTCGAAATGTCTTCACATCGACGGGGACCTTGGTCGCAGGGGGAGGACAACTACCTTGTCCAGCTAGTTCACACACAAGGAGCCCTTAACTGGGTCAGAATTGCCCAACTGATCGGATCTCGATCACCTAAACAATGTCGAGAACGGTATCATCAGAACTTGAAGCCATCACTCAACCACGAGCCGATCAGCCCAGAGGAAGGACTTCAGATTGAACGTTTGGTGGGTGAGATGGGCAAGCGATGGGCAGAGATCGCGAGAAGGCTTCATGGCCGAAGCGACAACGCAGTGAAGAACTGGTGGAATGGAAGCATGAACCGAAGAAGGCGTCTTGTCCTCCGTCGAAGACCATCAGGACCTTGCACCAATACCTTCGAAGAACAAGGCCAGCCTCTTTCTTTCGCAAGACCAGTTGCCAGCCGACCTCTTACCATCACATCCACAGCCTACTCGCCCCAACGAGGTGAAAGAGCATTACCATCTCCCGCAACTTCAGTCGTTTCTGGTGCAGAGTCCATGGATGGTCCACCCTCACTAGTATCGGACAATGGCTCTACTTTCTCAGTCTCACCTCGTCTTGCTACGTCACCAAGACTTGAGCTGCCTCCACTGAAATCTTATGCCACAAGGACAGACAGCAGGAGGCCAAGTCTGCCAATGCTTCACTTTCCCTCAAATGGATTTCGTGCGGAATCTGATCACCAGCAAACACCATTTACCCCTCGATTCTACGGAGAGTCCAAGCTTCAATCTCCAAATTATTCTCCTTCATCTTGTCGACAGACCAATTTCTCGTCGCGAGAGTACCCACACGATTATCGACCACAATCCATGACAGCTCCACCAACTCCCGTTCAACTCCCACCTTTGCAGATGGTCTCAAGACCTGCCCGAAGATCGGAAGCAGAGCGGGATTCGAGGATGCATCTGTCATCGCTTTTAGGTTGAACAATCTTACTATTTCTTTGGTTACTTTGGGTTTTTTAGGGGTTATATAAAAATAAAACACGGCTGGGTGGCTTTTGATTCTTGTCTCATAAACTCATTTTATCATTATCTAGGGAGGGACGAGGGGAAAGGCGCAAAGGAACCGGTCTTTATTACCAGTCCATGTTGATATTTTTGGGGGCGAAATTACAAAGTCCTAATTATTATGTACATTGTTTTTGCAGATACCCACGGCGACGAGATTCACATATCGTTGCTCCCATTTACCCTTCTTGTATCTATTATTTAGGTTTTTGGGACTTGGGATTCTGCACGTTTTTAAACATGGAACAGGAATAATGTTTATGATATTTATTGAATATTTTACATGCACTTAACCCTTTTCTCGTGAATGCTTTGTCTACATTTCGAATATTCCCCTTTTCAGTGCATTGGGGCGTTCTGCTTTGCCACTTCTACTTCTTGGGCCTCTTGAGCAGAGCCGAAGACCAGTAATCGACTTCAAGTCATCTCAACTTCTTCGAAACAACAGAGCGCAAACCACTGACTCCGCCTCGAAAGACCGAGCACGAAAGTAACATATTTTTAGTATCTTGGAAAGAGTTTTCGAAACAGCGCACAGTACTCTGCATTCCTTCAGAAGTTTCCCTCAGCCACAGTCGATGGTAAAACCACTAGACAAGTCGAAACTTCGTTTCATCCCACGACATGGCATCCGATGTAAGATCAGATTGAAGGTACATGAGACGGCAAGTAACTTTGCAATTTCGAACGTTGCTCTTGGTTTGATATTGAGACGAAGTTTGTCAAAGCATAGGGACTACTGATCGATCATTTGCAGTTGAGCTGTTTCGGTTCATCCCATCATGTCTTTTCTTTGGATCGGCTTTAGACACATAAGAAATATTGCAGTTTTGCAAACGGTTAGAAGAGTAAGACATGGACAGTTCACGGGCAGGTCAAGAGTCGAGATCAGCAACGGTCATAACTTGCACTACTGTACAGCTCAAACACGTCGTCTTATCCCAGCATCACTGGACCAGATGTACAATACCAACCATGCCATGTCATGAACATGCGTTTCCTCAACCGCCTTGACATCAAGATGCGGACAGTCTCAGATCACCAGTCCCTCTCAGACAATACTCCAAATCTCGTTAAAACTTACCCTCTGCGAAAACCACATCACATCATAGTCGGATCTGGGGATCACAGCTGTCATCACATCACATCTGTCCATCTACAGATACAGATCTCCACATCCGTGCTCATCCGTTCACCAAAACAAACCCCTCCCCTCCCTCCTCACAACCCCACGTCGATGATCTGCTCCCCTTATTTCCCGAAACCTACCCCCTCACCCAATCACCTCCCCCAAAGGCCCCTTCAACACTTCACACCGGCGACCTACCCGCGCCACCATTTTGCCCAATATTTGCTTTTTCCTCATCGCCGAACACGACGACGACAAGAAACGCATTTGCATGACTGGATTTTCCCAAGACTGGCTGACGCCTCTCCTCGGTGGTGAAGAGGGAGACAGGACAGGACAGGGTGTGTAGTACATTGGGCCAAGGACAAGGTTTGGAGCCAGCTGAGGTACTTTTCTTTTCTCCTCTCAAACCTCGTCCTCTCGTTACGGAAACACTCCATCAGCCATATCCATGATGGGGATTCCCGCGCCGGTATGGAATTCCGATCTCCGGAATCGCGAAGGAAGGTAGATCTGGGAAAAAGAAAGGAAACGAAACACTCCGTACCTTGAGGGTATTGACGAAAAGAAATCATATCTTCAGGCAAGCAAGCAAGCAAGCAAGTGTCATTCCTTGTTGGTTCGCATGGTGTCTGGGGTTTGCTTATGCAATATCTGCAATATCAGGTGTACCGGTCTCGTAATGCAATATTGGCTTGTTATACATTTCGTAGGGATCTGGCTTGCAAGTTAACAATCGTTTCGAGGTGTGCAGATGCGCCACAAGTAGACACACTTCATTGTTCTTGTACCTGGTTTCATACCTCAAGATATACCAAGTAGATATTGAATTACTCTGGGACGTTGAATCAACGAACAAGGTAGGCAGGTGCGAGTGTTCACTGCCGTTTTCATCGTTTACCGCAAGGTGGATTATCATCTGCACCCACACCTTGGGGTAACTATAGAATCAACAGAGGCATATGGCTGACTTCCCGCAACTCAATAGCTTCTACTTCTAGGATATACAAACAAATCTCGGGAATTCCCAATCCGAGGGAAGGGGGGGGGATAAAAAAAAGGAAACAACAATTCTCAACCTCCTCCCCGTTACTTGCAAGTTGCAACCGTGGCACACGTTCTAGACACAAAAAAAATTGAAAAGAAAAAGAAAAGAAAACAATGCTCAAAACATTTGGAAGTTGTAAATACCGGTAGCGGACGGGTCGATCAAAGACTTGGCGGGAGAAAAAAAAAACGATTATCCCAGGAACCACTGGCTTGCACTGGCTTGCCTCCAAGAGGGTGCGAAGGAAACCCAACATATGCAGTGCGAGAGAGCAGTTCATGCAGGTGCTCTATTACCTTGCTCGTCCCCATCGGGATTTTCGATCATATCGGACTTCCATACCCCCTTGATGAAAAAAACAAAAGGCAAGAAACTATATTCATACCCCTTTTTCGTAAATTCAAGATTCTTCATCTAATAATCCCATCCCGCAAGCAAAAATCCAATAAACCAACCAAGGAAATCTCCATGTCAGCATGGGGAAAAAACTACCCGAAAATTCAGGAAACCGGTAGAAAACCAATCTCACCGAAAACGAGGTCGCACAAGCAAATAGAGGCTGAGAAATCTCCGGGTATGGGATACCTTAGAGGAGAAACTATACTCTGTACACATACCAAGCAGTCACACATTCTGCGAGTCCTGCGGGGCTGACGTCTTGGGTTGGGAAAACTTGGGAGTTGTGAAGATTTATAATTCGTACTCCGATGTCCCCCACATTTTGGATTATTAAACTATTTCCCCTTCCATCCCACCGGTACAAGAACTTGGCTGAGATACCCGGATTGAAATACCGGAGGAATGGCGAGCTAGTATACAGAAAATTAGTTGGATATTGGAATTCATATCCCCGTCACGGTGCGATGAAGTGACCGTGGGACTTGTTGGAGATTAGAAGTAGAGGGAACACTTTAGGTCGTACCTGTCTACCTTGGTTATTATTCAAAATTCTATGATGATAAGAGAAAAACAGATCAAACACTTGGGGAGAATTTAGAGCTAATGACTTCCATGCTTGAGAACACCGAATAAATGAGGTAATACTTTAAAGTGTATGATGGGGTTAGAATAGCAACAACCAAAAACATATCCGTATCATCTTTCAATGCCCACCACGAGACTAGAAACACGTAGCGTCTAAAGCCTAGGTTTTCCTCCTAAAGTTTCGAAATCAAGTCAGATGTAATTTCTTTCCTTCCAGGGGCGGCATTGCACCCTGAAATTCTGTTGAAGTATGCAATTATTTCATGAGCCCAATCCTTCTTTCTATTTAGATTATCCTCTCTAAATACCATCTAAGTATTACCTGGCGAGCTGCGATCTATATTGGAGAGGATGTGGTCAGAACTAAGTCAGCCACCACCGCCAAAAGCCAAAAACGTTGTGATGTCAAGTCAAAATCTGAATACGACTCTAGTGATTTCAACGCTCCCTCATAGATACTAGGTGCCGAATGCGAAACCAACTACTAGAGAACCCGTGGATATCGTGAGTATCGGTATTCGGGGCTGTCGGTAGAGACATTGGACGTGGTAATCCAGAGAAAGACTTGATACATCGAAACACTTTGCACAAAAGAAGAAGATATTGTGCGAGTTGACTTTCAAAAATCAGAATGTATACGGATTACGTTACATTCTTCTGACTCAATCGTACAATTGGCAATCACATACCGTTTTCCGTCATGTAGAACCATACCCTGTGGTGAATGAATGGCAATGATGGAGACAAGACTGACTTGGCACAAAATAGCTAGTTTGAGCTATCCAAGCTTCAAAAAGCCCCCATTTTTATTCACTGAAGCAGGAAATATGTACACTCAAACCTCCAAAGAACTCTCACCGAACCCCGCCAAAGCTAGCGTAGTCCGTAGCTCACTGAGTTCAACCCCTTTTACAAGCACTGGGAATAGTACTCGCTCTGCGCGGTACAAGTTGACCCCTCAACACAAGCACCCGATCCAGTCCAGCCAACACCACCGCACTACTTAAATGTCAGCACTCCAGCACTCACATCACCCGTCTGACCGCAGGAATCAACATACCTGAGTATACTTGGTCAAAGTCCCAGCAGGAACAGGCGCCGGTGCTGGATCTGGTACTGTACTTGGCTGAGAAGCAGCGGAACTTGTCGCAGTCCCAACCTTGCTGGTGCTCAAAGTGGTCGCAACAACCCCCCCAGGCCCAGCAACAGATGTAGTCAAGCTCCCGCTCTCAATATAAACACCCGAGAAGTAGAAATCCTCATTCGCATCCGAGCGACCGGAAACCGGGAGTTCGAGGACACCAAGATGCCAGTCTGCTCCGTTAGAGGAGGTGGAAGCCGAGACGGGACCCGCGGTTTTCACGAGGGGGTCGGAACCAGTTGAGTGGTGGAAGGTTACTGATTTGGCGGAGAAATCCTGTTATTGGAGGGGATGGGTTAGTTTTGACGGCACAAGGGAGAGATAGGGAGATGGAGAAAGACATACGATCTCATAGGCAACGTTATGCCAAACATCTGCAGCCCACTCAACACTCCACTTACTGCTTCCCCCAACAAACCATTGCAGCCTGGTATCACTATTCCCACTAGCCCCTGAGATCCATCCACTCTTCAACTCGGTGAAGTGGCTTTCAAAGAAAGCAATTTGATGTTCTCGATAGATAGAAGGAGCATTCGTTCCGCTCCTCTTGATTGAGAAGTGATACCAGACCTTTCCCGAATTGATGGCGGCTTTAGTTTGCGGAATGAGTTCCGTACGACGCATGTTCTGACCATTCCAGTAGGCCGTGCTGTCGAGTGTAATCTTCGCGCCTTGTTTGGAGCCGGAGTCGGCGGGATTTTTGTAGCTAGACGAGAGGCTGACGTATTTGTCCACTGTCCCCGATCCGTGCTGGAGATGTTAGAGTGGGAACCAAAGGGAGTAGTTGAGGTTGTACGAACAATGTAGTATTGATAAGGTCCCACTTGGTTGCTCCAAGACCAGGTATTCAAGTCCGCAGCGGAAGTATAGTCGTTGAAGCGACCATCCCAAAGAATCGCTGCCTGAGCTGCAGCTGCCAAAAGAATAGGTGAGAAGCGCATATTTACAGTAAAACCAATGGAACAGTCTGCAAATGCAAGAATATCAAACACGAATTTGAAAAATTGAAGTCCAAAGAACATCAGAAAGGGGATATGTCCCTTTATTTGAGAATTCCGAAAAGAAAATACGTTCCCCCGCCATTTACACGTATATTGGGTCATATGCCCATGGCAAACGCAAGTACCTAGGCACCACGGTCCGTGACCAGTAAAGGAAAGAAACACTACAATCCACTAAACGGAATATATGGTCGTCTAAGATAAAAGTTTTATTTAGCCGAGAAGAGGCTCAATCTCGAAATAGGCGGAGGATATATTCCGCAACGGGACAGGGGTATTGAGACGAGTGCCGGCGAAGAAATCAATAAATGAGACAAGTTGAAGAAACAGAGAAGTAAGAGAGAGGGCGGAATGAGCGAGGCGAAATCAAATCACCTCTATTGCATGGCCTTCGGAGAAAAGATCAAAGACGAGGAAGTTCAACTCTTTCCCTTTAGCGGCCCGTCCTTCCTCGACGAACAGTACTTGATGTATCTGCCTGATAGCAAGGAGAAACCAAGTAATGATGCCGGCAAAAATTCAGACCAACAATGCTCCGTCTAAGGGTCAGTTGACGAGCTGCAAAGAAGGAGATGAAGTCACGCAATCTTGGCTTACTACCTAGGTACTCCGTACAGGGGTGAATAATTGTCTATCCGCCACCAATGCTGCTTTTACAAGAACCACTTTTCTATATATTTGCCACTGCACTTAAATAAAGCTATTCAGAACTTTGTATACATTCCATGAGCTGCAATCACAGCCGCACACCTTGCATGCATTCCACTCTCCTTATCATAGAGAATACCACGAATTTCCGCATCTGTAATTGACTCCCAGGCCCCTAAAACAGCTGCTCTAAGCCTCCTAGAGTTCTGGTGGACCTCCGGATCTAGCGTTTGTAAGATGTCCTTCATTATATCCCAAAGAGCCTCTATTGGTGATAGATCTGGTGAAAA